>MU706335.1:0-12559 GCA_026770625.1 Nicotiana glauca
AGAGTTGGAACAAGTCCGAAACTTGGCAAGTCTGTCAATCACTCTTGCTGCTGCTGATGCCAACAAATCACCACCTTCGCCACCAGCCCAACCTGCTCAGACCCAAGCCCGCAACACATGCAACAATGCTCCACCGCTTATCCCGGAGCCCCAAAATACCACAGACAACCAGAACGCTCCTGTCTTTGTGGATGCTATGCCACATTATAGTCAGCCAATCACCAATACAGCCGAGTCAGATGACAAGAGCTCCCTCATTCAGAATTTGGCTGCTGAGATCAAGAATTTGACTAGTCGGGTTCAAGGTTTTGAAAGCAACAAAGGTGTCGAAGGGTTGAATTACGAAGATCTCTGTGTTCAGCTAGATGTTGAGCTCCCGGAGGGGTACAAACCTCCCAAATTCGAGATGTTCGACGGTACAGGTGACCCCAGGGTCCACTTGAGAATGTATTGTGACAAGTTGGTAGGGGTCGGAAGGGACGAAAAGATCCGCATGAAGCTGTTCATGAGGAGTTTGAAGGGTGATGCTTTATCCTGGTATATTAGCCAAGATGCGAAGAAATGGACTAATTAGGTGAACATGGCATCTGACTTTATGGATCGGTTTAGGTTCAACACTGAGAACGCACCAGATGTGTTCTATATCCAGAATCTCAAGAAAAAGCCCACAGAGACCTTTCGTGAGTATGCTACTCGTCGGAGGTCAGAAGCTGCTAAGGTCAGACCGGCCTTGGAGGAAGAACAAATGAACAAGTTTTTCGTTCGTGCTCAAGATCCGCAGTATTACGAAAGGCTGATGCTAATAGAAGGCCAAAATTTCTCCGACATCATCAAGTTGGGAGAAAGGATCGAGGAAGGCATCAAAAATGGTATGGTGACTAACCTCGAGGCATTGCAAGCTACCAACAAGGCTCTACAGTCCGGTGGCTCGTCGAAGAAAAAGGATGCGAATTCTGTAATGGCTGTGCAAAGGAACAACTCCCCTATGAAGTACCAAACCTATCCCTCAGCTCCACTCACATATCAATCTACCCTAAATTACCAAGCACCATCACCCACTTATCAAATTCCACCATCTGCCTACCAATCACCTCCACCACCCACATATCAACCCACCTCACCCAGATATTCCCAGCCCGCACCTGTATACTAAGCATACAACTCACAACCTTCTCACTACCCATCACTACCTACCCGCCAAAACTTTCCTCGACCTAGGCCACACTTCGACCGCAAACCTCCTAGACAATACACTGCCATAGCCGAGCCAATTGACCAATTGTATGAGAAACTCAAAGCAGCTGGTTACGTTACCCCTATCCCAGCCGTAACTCCAGAAAACCCTTCCCAATGGATCAACCCGAACAAAACTTGCGCATACCATTCCGGGATGAAAGGCCATACCATCGACGAGTGTCGCTCGTTGAAAGACAAGATTCAGAACCTAATTGACAACAAGATCATTATAGCAAAGGAGCCCGCTCCTAATGTCCGTAACAACCCTCTGCCTGACCACAAGGGTGGAGGTATCCATATGATCGAGATTGTAGATGATTGGGACCCCAAAGGGTCAATCGGTCTGATAGCTGAAAGAGACGAGCCTAAGAAGCCAGCAGTTACCCTCAATCCCATTGTTGTTCAGATTCAACCGTCCGAGGGCGATGTGGTAAACATGTCTGTGCCGCTCGAGTTTGAAGCACCTTCTGCAACGACGCCAAAACCAATTGAGGTTTAGTTCGGGGCTCCAGAGGCACCTGCACCGTTTGAAGTTGCTGTGCTACCCAAGGCACCAGTTCCAGTTTCCATGACAGATGTGACCCCGTTCAAGTCGAATGCCATACCTTGGGACTACACAGCTGAGGCTAGAAGGAAGGGAAAGACATATACTGGGGAAGCAATTGCCGCATAGGGCATGACCAGGACAGGCAGGGTGTACACCCCGGAGCATTTAGCTGAGTCCAGCAAGCAGGCATCCGGGTGAGCTGTTGAAACTGGACCCGATGACCTTTGGAAGAAGGTACAGGCCAAAAAGTACTCAGTCGTCGAGCAATTAAACAAAACGCCAGCACAGATTTCTATTCTGGCTCTTCTACAAAGCTCCGAAGCATATAAAAATGCCTTGGTGAAAATACTGAGTGAAGCCTATGTTCCCAGCAACATAACAGGAGGCGAAATGGCAAACATGGTAGGCAGGTACTGGAAATCCATAAGATCACTTTCCACGGAGATGAACTACCGCCAGAAGGGCTCAGTCACAACAAAGCATTGCACATCACTGCGCAATGCGAGGATCACTTTATCACCAGGATTCTAGTCGACGGGGGATCTAGCCTCAATATTTGCCCATTGGTAACTCTCAGTACATTGGGTAAGGGGTTGCACGAGATCAAAGACGGGGCTATCAGTGTCAAAGCTTTTGATGGATCTCAGAGGTCCACCATTGGAGAAATTAGCCTATGCCTGTAGATGGGACCCACCTGGTTTGATGTTGAGTTCCAAGTCATTGACGTACCAGCATCCTACAATTTGTTGCTAGGACGACCCTGGATCCACGCCGCTGGGGCTGTACCGTCAACTTTGCATCAGGCTGTAAAATTTGAATGGAATCATCAGGAAGTAATCATCCATGGCGACGGTAGCAACCCTATATATAGTCGCCAGGCCATCCCGATGATCGGAGGTGGAAGGAAAATTGGTGGAGAAATATACCATCACATCGAGCGAGTCAACTCCATAGACAAAGACGAGTGGTGGGATAACAAAATTGAGAGCATTCTGAATTGGAGCGGATACAAGCCCGGAAAAAGGACTTGGCAAGAATTTCCAGGGCATCACCAAGCCAATCCAGTTGAAGGAGCATGGAACTACTTTTGGCTTATGAATACACCTAGAAGGAGTTCAACGACTGGTCGCCACCATGGCGCGGCCCCTACTACCCACTGGAGCATCCTCTACCTCAGTTGGAGCAGACCTTTCAGCCGGCCGACATTATATATGGATCAAAGGAAGACAAGGCACTGGCNTGACGCATATGTATCGCATTTTACTTTTAGTTGATTTTACTTTTTCGCATTGTCTTTACTTTTGAGAAAAAAAAAGCTCCGATGTTTCAAACAATTATGAATTCAATCAAAAGCATTTTTCCAGTTTATCTTTATATCTCGCTCTTATTACTTTCTCTATCATTTACTTTATTTTTACACAGCATTACTATTACATATCTTGATGATGAACCGACGACTGTAACTTGCAACGATGCAATGCAACAAACGCACATAGATTTAGAAGAGGACGAAATAGCAGAAGAGATTGTCAGGGAGGTCGAGAATTTTGAGAACAGACCTAAGTCTAACTTAGATGAAACTGAGGACATTAATTTGGGAGACGCAGAAAATGTCAAGGAAACACGTATCAGCGTACACCTGTCACCAACAGAAAAGGAAGAGTATACAGAGTTTTTGAAAGAATATGAGGATATATTCGCCTGGTCGTATGATGATATGACCGGTCTCAGCACACCCATTGTAGCTCACAAGTTGCCGATAGATCCGGCGTGCCTACCAATTAAACAGAAACTCAGAAAGTTCAAGCCAGACATGAGTTTGAAAATCAAAGAAGAGATTACCAAGCAGGACAAAGCCAGGGTTCTCAGAGTGGTAGAGTATCCGACATGGTTAGCCAACATTGTGCCGGTACCAAAGAAGGACGGGAAGGTCAGAGTCTGTGTCGACTACCGGGATCTCAAATGGGCCAGTCCTAAAGATGATTTCCCTTTGCAGAACATACACATATTGATTGACAACTGCGCCAAGCATGAGCTGCAATCATTCATTGATTGTTTTGCTGGATACTACCAGATATGGATGGATGAAGAAGATGCAGAGAAAACGGCATTCACACGCCGTGGGGAATGTATTGTTACAAAATGATGCCGTTCGGTTTAAAGAATGCCGGTGCTACCTACATGAGGGCCACGACCACTATCTTTCATGACATGATACATAAAGAAATCTAGGTGTATGTGGACGACGTCATCATCAAATCCAAGAAAGCTGCAGATCACATGGGAGATTTGAGAAGATTCTTCAACAGGCTGAGGAGATACAACTTGAAACTGAATCCTGCCAAGTGTGCATTCGGGGTTCCAGCTGGAAATTATTGGGCTTCATTGTGAGTCGCCGCAGAATAGAACTGGATCCGTCAAAAGTCAAAGCCATTCAAGAGTTGCCACCACTGAAAAGCAAGAAGGACGTAATGAGTTTTCTGGGAAGACTCAACTATATCAGCCGGTTCATAGCCCAGTCCACTGTCATTTGTGAACCCATTTTCAAGATGCTAAGGAAGGATGCCACCACTAAATGGACTGATGATTGTCAAAAGGCTTTTGACAGAATCAAGGAATACTTGTCAACACTGCCAATCTTAGTTCCACCCGAGCCAGGGGGACCTCTATTGCTTTACCTCGCATTATTGGATGGAGCGTTTGGGTGCATTTTAGGACAACATGATGAAACCGGAAGAAAGGAGCAAGCCATATATTACCACAGCAAGAAGTTTACCCCGTACGAGGCTCGGTATTCTTTATTAGAGCGCACTTGCTGTGCTCTAACTTGGGTAGCTCAAAAGTTGAGGCATTACTTTTGNTATTGCAGAATCCTATGACGGTTGGAGGATGTTTTTAGAAGGATCCGCGAATTTCAAAGGAGTTGGTATAGGAGCGGTCTTGGTATCAGAAACCGGTCAGCATTACCCAGTATCCGCCAAGCTCAGATTCCCGTGCACCAACAACATGGCCGAATACGAAGCCTGCATCCTAGGGCTCAAGCTAGCAATTGACATGAACATTCAGGAAGTACTAGTGATCGGAGACTCGAACCTACTCATACATCAGGTTCGAGAAGAATGGGCAACCAAGAATTCCAAAATACTCCCCTATCTGCATCATGTACAGGAGTTGAGGAAAAGATTCAGAAAGACAGAATTCCAGCATGTTCCCAGAATACAGAATGAGTTTGCTGATGCCCTAGCCACTTTATCGTCTATGATCCAGCATCCAGATACAAACTTTATTGATCCCATCTCGGTCAAGATTCACGACCAACCAGCTTATTGTGCTCACGTTGAGGAAGAAGCTGATGGGAAACCTTGGTTCAATGATATTAGAGAATACTTGACAACAGGAGAATACCCAGAACTTGCCAATGCTGCTCAGAAACGAACCCTTCGGAGATTGTCCAACAACTTCTTTCACAGTGGAGGGATCCTGTATAGGAGGACTCCTGACTTGGGATTATTAAGGTGTGTCGAGGCAAAAGAAGCAACCAAACTATTGGAGGAAGTGCACGCAGGGACCTGTGGCTCGCACATGAATGGTTTCGTCTTAGCCAAGTAAATACTCCGAGATGGTTACTTCTAGTTGACCATGGAAACAGACCGCATCCAGTATGTTCGGAGATGCCATCGTTGCCAGATTCATGCAGATATGATAAAGGTACCTCCAAACAAGCTTACTGCAACGAGCTTGCCATGGCCGTTCGCCGCTTGGGGAATGGAAGTTATTGGACCAATCGAACCAGCCGCGTCAAATGGGCACAGGTTCATCCTAGTGGCAATTCATTACTTCACCAAATGGGTCGAAGCAGCATCGTACAAGGAAGTCACCAAAAAGGTAGTAACAGATTTCGTCCGTGATCGTATGGTCTGCCGGTACGGGATTCCGGAATCAATCATCACCGACAATGGTTCTAATCTCAATAGCGACCTGATGAAGGCAATGTGTGAAACATTCAAGATTAAACACAAGAACTCTACGGCTTATAGACCTCAGATGAATGGAGCTGTAGAAGTGGCCAATAAGAACATCAAGAAGATACTAAGGAAGATGATCGAAAAGCACAAGCAGTGGCATGAGAATGTCATTCGCCTTATTAGGTTATCATACCACGGTCCGCACATCAACTGGGGCCACTCCCTACATGCTAGTTTATGGTACAGAGGCAGTCATCCCCGCGGAGGTAGAAATTCCCTCCCTAAGGGTCATACAAGAAGTAGAATTAGATGATGCAGAATGGGTCAAAAGTCGCTACGAGCAATTAGATCTCATTGATGGAAAGAGAATGAATGCTGTCTGTCACGGTCAATTATATCAGAACAGAATGTCCAGAGCTTTCAACAAGAGAGTCAAGCCAAGGAAATTCGCGCCAGGACAACTGGTACTAAAGAAAATATTTCCGCACCAAGATGAAGCCAAGGGGAAATTCTCTCCCAATTGGCAGGGTCCGTACATGGTTCATCGGGTTCTGACTGGAGGAGCCCTTATTCTTGCAGAAATGGACGGAGAAGTTTGGCCGAAGCCTATCAACTCAGATGCAGTGAAAAGATACTACATTTGATCATATGCTTTTCTTTTATAATGTAATTTGAACTACGCCTGACCTGATTCCTGTTTAAGAGGGGATATGTAGGCAGCCCTATGAGTTCGGTCACTTCTTAATGAAAATTCCATCTTTCCCCCGCAATTGGAACTGGGGCAAAATTTTGAGGAGGACCCTCAAAATTCCGAAGTAAGAATTTAAGTCTTTTCATCAGCACCAACACAGTAAACTGGGACAGAATTTTGAGGAGGACCCTCAAAATTCTGGAATCGATCCGCGTTCAGTCATTCAGCACAGCCGTCAGCAGCACCAACCCAGTAAACTGGGGCAGAATTTTGAGGAGGACCCTCAAAATTCCGGAACAAGCAAGCTTGCCGTGTCTTGAACCACGTTGTAGTCGTCGGTTCATCCAAAATGAAATCATTTTTTTATATATAAATACTTGCATTATATTTGCTAAGTCATGCATAAATATCATTTGCACCACCATCGTTTAGCAATGCTTAACCCACGATACACAACGCCAAAAGCTGTAGGATACGAACTAACCTCCCCCCTACAGAACTCACGATTTTTCTTTGGATGCAGGAATTCAGGTTACGAATCAAAGCACATTCGCTCCTCAGGATCGAAACTCTCATAGGTTCACTATCCGCACTCCCCAGTAGTCCTAATCTTGCAACCGTCTATCAGCAAAGAAAACCTACTACTATTCGCTTTTACATCCCATCCTACATAAGGCTACTATCTGCCTTTCGAGACTAAGCTCTGTCTCCATCTGCATCTTGCATAAGGCTATTCTCTGCCTTCCGAGGTTAAGCTCTACCTCCATACTACATAAGGCTACTATCTGCCTTTCGAGACTAAGCTCTGTCTCCATCTGCTCTTGCATAAGGCTATTCTCTGCCTTCCGAGGTTAAGCTCTACCTCCAGACTGCATAAGGCTACTATCTGCCTTTCGAGACTAAGCTCTGTCTCCATCTACATCTTGCATGAGGCTATTCTCTGCCTTCCGAGGTTAAGCTCTACCTCCATACTATATAAGGCTACTATATGCCTTTCGAGACTAAGCTCTGTCTCCATCTGCATCTTGCATAAGGCTATTCTCTGCCTTCCGAGGTTAAGCTCTACCTCCATACTGCTTAAGGCTACTATCTGCCTTTCGAGACTAAGCTCTATTTCCATCTGCATTTTTTGCATAAGGCTATTCTCTGCCTTCCGAGGTTAAGCTCTACCTCCATACTACATAAGGCTACTATCTGCCTTTCGAGACTANTGATTGGCTGAAATATCGCCACCTGCATTTTAAATTCTCATTCGGCTGAAATATCGCCACCTGCTTTAAATTCTCGCTCTGACTGAAAGATCGCCACCCTGTGCATTCATTTGGCGGAAAGATTGCCACCTTCTCATGGGCTGAAAGATCGCCAACTCGTTCAAAGGCGTCATAGTTCGGAGGCACCATCTGCATAGCCCGAGAACATCATTTCATGGCCTGCAAACCCTTACTGTTATGCTCTTCATGGCCCAGGACATCATAATCTGAGGACGTCATCCTAATCGTCCGAAGACAGCATTCATGGTCCAATGGGAACTTGCATCACGTTTAAATTACGCAATATATATGCACTACACATTTGCAGGTACTCCGGCTAGCAAACAGACGTCTCATCAGGAGCGACCCCACTCCAGTTCTCCACAGCCTGTCTGATTCCAAGCACCCTTTTAGATCTAACCATCGCGTCCGTTTTTCCGAATTCCCATCGGCATGTTCCGTCAATGGTCCCTGAACTACATATGGCATGATTCCTGTAAAACCAGGGATATGTAGGTAGCTCAGAAACCAGAGCGCGGTCAATAATCCTTTCACAATCGCCGTTTTCGATCAAAATTGGCCATCTTATCTTTACCCGACAACTCTTTCATCCTCCTCGGGTAAAGAGGGGCAGCTGTTGATACCCAATTTTTTCCTATGTATTTTTTATACTCAAAATACTTTCAAAATAGCATGTATATGCATGTATAAACATCCACAAAGGTTTTGGTATTTGTTCACATTTTTTTCAAGGATTTTAAAACCAATTTATGGCCTATTTTGCACTATAAAATCCAATAATTATTCCCAAAACTTGTCATTTTGGTGAATAATTTATTTTCTTCTCACATTTGCACAAAAATATAGTTTACATGATTTTTACATAATTTTACAAGTCCATTTGGCATTTTTTAAACTAAAATTACATGAAATTACAATTTTAGCCTATCTCTCGATTTAATAGCATTTTTATTAAAAAATCAATACCAATATTTTTAAATTATTACTTACATATGGTTTGCTAACCCAGTGCTTTTAATTTGATTTTTAAACATCTTTTACTATTTTTTATAAATTCAAAAGTGAAAATGACTATTTCAATTTTGGCCTCAAATTGCTTTCAATTTTAGCCCAATGCTGACCCCAATTAACGCAATTAAACGACCCAATTAACCCGACCCATACCTAATTCTTTAACCCAGCCCAGCTTCAATTCAATCTGAGCCGTTGATCAATTGAGATCAACGATCAGATTAAGTTACCTAAATCTAACACCCCCCCAAACCCTTCACATTCAGAGACCGGTCTCTCTCTCTCTCTCTAACCCTTCACCTCCCCCTTCTCTCTAGAACCTTCTGGTTCATCTTCTCTGATGTCTCTCACCGCCTCTCCGACCAACTCCGGCCTCGCCTCTTTCAATCATCAGCCACCGTGAAACCTTATCTCACTGGTTCCCCTCATCTTTGGAACTCCAGGGAGTTTCCACCAGACGAGATGGTCACTGAAGCCTTGCCTGGGTCCATTTCCGTCCTTTCTCCGACGGGTTTTGGTCCGATAATGCTTTAAACTCCATTATTAAAGAGTTTCATGGCCAGGTTCCTTATCTTACCGAATTTTATTGCAAACCCTAATTTTTTGCCTAAGTCTCTTAACCTGTGTCTTTCTAAAATGATTTTTTAGTTTATTCTTTGTGTTTTACACTACTCACTACTCGATTTCGCTGATTATTCAAGTTCTTTTCAACGTCTTGTTCTTCTTTTCAAAACTAGAGTTTCCGACCCCCTTTTCAAAATCACTATATCTTCTGCTTCTTTTTGAGTATTATGTGATTATACCTGTTGTGTTTATGTTATAAGCTTGTTTGTTTTGTAGTTATTCTGAGCTCCATTTTACTAGGGTTCCAACCCTCTATTGCGTCTATGATTTCTGGTATAACGTTCTTTGATTCTTCACGCCTATTGTGTTTATAGGTCTAATTGTTATTCCAATGATTCTGTGCATCTCTTTGAATCCCTGATTTGTGTGTATTTTCCTTAAGGGTTCTTACACTGATTTTTTGAATTGTTGCCTTACTTGTGAGATGCTTTCTATAACTTGGTATTGATTCCCTCTGATTTTGGTCTTGTCCGTGATTCTTTGACTAATTTCAGAGTTGATTTACATGATTACCATATTTGTGCTCTTAAATATATTTTCAAATGTTCATCATATATTTTCCTTATTTGAAGCATTATGTACTTGGTCTTTATTACATGTTGCATGCTTATTAATCGACTGATTGATTCTTTCCTTATCTGATACCCCTATTCGAATCATGAATCCCTGATTAAAGGAATTAAGACCCTATGACTGATTTTAAATTGGTACTTTTTCTATAATTATGTACCTATTACTCTATTCTCTATTGATTTTCAAAAAAAAACTATAAGTACTCCTCTTCTCTTCTCACTTACACGGACAGAATTCATTATTCTAAACTCTCTCATTGCTTTCTCTTGTTCATACATAACCTCTCTCATTTCCATTGCTCTCTATACTACTGCTACTCTGCTGCATACTCTCTGCACATTATTGCTCACCACCCTGCATATTATTGCTCCCTACTACTCTTCATTACCTTACCATCAACTGGTATGTCTCCTATTTGATTTACAGCTTCAAAGCAACTTGTTTCTATTTGTATTGTACTTTCTTTTATTTCTTGAATGCTTATACTTATGGCTCTGCTGTTTGCATCATAATTAGCATGCCTCTTTGCTAGTTCATTGATAGGATTACCCTTCTCCCAATTCAGCATGTCTACTGATTTTGATTAATGCATGTCTCCCCTGTCCCTTAGTCCAGTACATGACCAGCATGTAATCCTGACCCCTTTTAGTTGAAACCTGTTTGAATGTTTAAAGCCCTGAAGTGCTTCTCTTTGATATCTGTGTATGTGTAATTGTGTTCTCACATAGGAGTTACTTGTCCCCATGTCCCTTGCCCCTGTTTGTGTTTGAACACTGTGTGATACTCTAATCAAATTTTGTTTCACTCACCTTCCTCTCCCACTCTTCTGTTGTTTTCTTTCAAAACTGGTTCTATATGGATCATCTTTCAACTGTTTTAACTCAATTTCTTTAAACCCTATNACCTTGTCTCCATGTCCCTTGCCCCTGTTTATGTTTGAACACTGTGTGATACTCTAATCAAATCTTGTTTCACTCACCTTCCTCTCCCACTCTTCTATTGTTTTCTTTCAAAACTGGTTCTATATGGATCATCTTTCAACTGTTTTAACTCAATTTCTTTAAACCCTATCACAATCTCACCATTCCTAGAATTTAGGTTCAGCCCCCTTCGTGTAAGCATTGCTTTGGGAACCTCGAGTACCCATTGAACTTTGATGCACAAGGCTGGTAATTCCACACTTGCACTTGACTTATTAATTTGTTTTGTGTGCCTGGTACTGGCCAAGGGCCCCAACGGGCCCTCAGGGAGCTTTGCCGCACCCAAACCCTTGGTAAAGGCTGTGAAATTCTGAAGAATTGAGGTTGGAGATTTGGGCCTGGCTAAAGGCTCCCTATAGATTAACTTCTTATTTTTCTCTTCACTACTGTAACTTAATTACTTAGTCTGTAATTTAATCACATTGGTCTGTAACAACTTGTAATGAACAATTGGGGTTTATAATGAGATTGGGAGGGTTATGCATGCTAGTTTAAGGGTTGCGGGTAGAAAACATGCTTGTAGGGCTTTAGTACTTATTTGTGCAATAGATATCCTGCATAGGACATGCATCTCACACGATTAGAAATCCTGTATTAGGCTCTTTTACTTCCAGCTTTTTATTATACTCACTTCGTAATCACAATTAGTTGATAACCAACTAACTATTGTTACAAGGATTGCTACTGCATTTAGATACCATGCTTTAGGACCTTTATGTGCATTAGACATCATGTTACCTAGGATTTTCGTTTGAGTAGCAATTGCTTGAACGCCTCACTAGTTTTATTTGACAACACAAGTCTGATTAATCGTGTCTTCTTCCTAAAACTGGATTAATATGTATGCTCACCTTTAAGGTAAACAGGCAACGTATATAACGCCTAGGCAAGCCTTAGGCCGGATAAAGTTGATTGATCATTTTTTTAATCATGTTTTAGGCTACTCAACCTCTTTTAACTCTCTGAATTCGGTCTCTCTGAAGCCCTCTTGGTTTTCTTACTAAACTTCTGTCCTATTTTCTAAATAATCATAGCTGTGCAAATACTTTCTATTTAGTTACTTTTTCCAGAATTGTGTTACTATTTTTTTAAAACTCATCAGGACACTATGTCTTCTGTAATTTTCCAAAACTATAGTTCAAAACTAATAAACTAATATGCTCTCAGCTTTACACTTCTGAATGGTTTTACATCTGTGCTAAACGTTTTCCTACCTCTTCTGTCCGAAATTATTTTCATAACAAAATACCATGCCCGCTATGCCTTATCGTATATTTTTGAGTATTTTTAAAATGTTTTTCTCCGATTTCTAAACTGTTACGTATCTCACGCTTTTCCCAAATTCTCAAAGTTTGCGTCCAGCCCCTTTCTGCAAATTTTATTTAAACCCTTCAGCTCCTATCTTAGTATATTTTCGAACATTTCGGTTTTTTTTAACTCTCATTTCCTTATACCTTAAATGTGATTGAGACGTGCTAATTATATGCTATCTATGGAGGGTCTCTTGAGCCTTTTATTTTCTTTATATGATCCCTTACATGAAGTCCTATTTGTTTTTGTATGTCGCCTAGTGTTTTGACCTTTAAACCTAAGGGTTCAGCCTAGTCCTTACCTTATAGGAATAGCGGTCCTAAATACCCTCTAGGACCTATAGGATGGGA
>MU706335.1:13847-33862 GCA_026770625.1 Nicotiana glauca
TAACACCTTCCCCTCGAGATAATCTCAAGCCCTTACCCGAACTCTGGTTTTCTTTCAAATCCTTTCTTTTCTCTAAAAGTGTCCTAATGCACTATAATCATTAGGTGGAGACTCTTCAAATTCCATAACTCGGTTCGTCAAAAAGGAATAAGAGTTATTTTGTCCATAATGTCGTAAACCTGATTCCGCCTTGAGGTGAAAAAAGGGGCGTTGACACCTGGTGACCATTGAGTCTTCACATTTCACCGTGAGGTAGAGTGCTCTATTATGCTCCGTGCCCTCCAAAGGCAGCTCATCATCAGAAAATGTAACCCTGTTGACCTCGAAAATTTTGTTTGCTATTTTCTCCAGATGATTCACAGAGATCTTATCAGGAACATGGGCTTCATTCAGAATCTTCATCAACACCCAGCGGTGCTCATCCGAATGTATCAATCAAGATAGAAATGAGATCTGTGCCGGAGTCTTTCTCAACTGTTCTACAGTGGAAGAATCTTGCGCCTTCATCTTCTTCAAGAATTCTTCTGCTTCTTCTTCAGTTACGGCCCTTTTTACTGTTGCTGGATTATCTTTGGCTGCTTTAGCTTTTCTCAGTTCCTCATGGGCAAAGCATATCCCTGAACGAGTAAGCCCATGGGTTTCACAAACTTCTTCTTTAACTTTCTTCCCTTTGTACGTCACAATCACCCGGCCGTAATTCCATGGGATGGCCTTTTCACTGACTATTGGTAACTGAGTCACTGGCTTAATGATAAGCGGATCTGTATGAACCCCTTTCACGATCACAACGGGCTTAACAACTTCTCCCGGCACCACCACTTTAGTTAGCTCTTTTTTTACTGCATCACTACTCAAAGGCTCCTTCTTTATCACCACCACTGGTTCTCTAACTGTAACTTCTTCCTTGATTAATTCTCTCCCATTGATTGGTTTCTCATCTGACTTGTCCCCACTGGCCCTGATCATCATTACGGTTTGTGAGGGCTTCTTATACTCTCCCTTTTGCACTAACTCAATCATATGGGTCTCGTGATGGGTTGGCAATGGATTCTGAGTGATGTTAGGTATCTCTAGGGCCTGCACTTCAATTCGGCGGTTATTAATGAGCTCCTAGATGGCCGTTTTCAAATGCCAGCATTTCTCTATGTCATGTCCCGGGGCACCCGAGCAATACTTGCAACTTACCGAGTGGTCCAGATTCCTCGGAGGGGGATTTAGCACTTTGGGTTCAATCGGACTCAACATGCCCAATTGTCTCAATCTGTGGTATAAACTGGTGTAAGATTCTCCGAGCGGAGTGAAAGTTTTCTTCTTCTGCAACCTATCATTCTTGGAAATAGGGTTGGGTCAAAAACCGGGTCCTGCAGGGTTTCTATAGGCTCTCGGAGGTGGGTATGTGCTCTGAGTAGGGTAAGTATTTTGTGTGCACGCCATGGCGCCTGAGGTTTGGGGTAAGTTTGGGGATGGTGGACAGAGAAATGGGGAACGGGAGGTGGATAGTAGTGTTGCGGTGGGCCATATAGGGTGTGTGGGTAGGTTTGGGGATGGGGTCGAGGTTGGTGATAATATGGCGATGGGCCCCTGGACCAAGCTCTTGATTCCACTACCGTAATGTCTTATTTCTTTTTCTTTCCCAATGACCCTCAATGCCGCTCTGGATAGCCTGGGTAGTTGCTTTGATCCCCGAATAACTCATAATTTTGTTGAACTTGAGACCCTCTTCCACCATGCTTCCTATTTTCATACCTCAATAAAAGTTTTTCCAACTTCCGACACCAGATGACCATAGTAGGTAGGCTCCAAAGCCTGCAGAAAATAATCGACCATCTCGCTTTCCTTCATTGGAGGATCAACTCTTGTGGCCTGTTCTCTCCACCAAAAATCGTACTCTCTGAAGCTTTCTCCCTGCTTTTTCTCGATTTTGGTCAGTGATAGACGGTCCGGGATAATCTCGAGATTATATTGAAAGTGACCTGCAAATGCTTGGGCCAAATCATCCCAGGTGTACCATCGAGCATGATCTTGTCGCGTGTACTATTCCAAAGCAGCCCCACTGAGACTTTGACTAAAGTACGCCATTAATAACTCATCCCTTCCCCCAGCGCCTCTCCTCTTACTACAAAATCCCCTCAGATGGGCTACTGGGTCACCATGTTCGTCATACAGATCAAACTTGGGTAACTTGAATCCCGCAGGCAACTGGATGTCGGGAAACAAGCACAAGTCCTTGTAGGCCACACTCACCTGTCCTCCTAGGCCCTGCATATTTCGGAATGACTGCTCTAAGCTTTTTATCTTTCGTATCATCTCCTCCTGCTCGGGGTTTTTGGGAGGCTTCTCTTCTTCAACTGAGAGATCAAGACGAGGAGTGTAAGAGTATGGTTCTGGTGGTTTGAAAGTAGGTTCAGGTGGGTAATAGTGATTTTCCTGGGTTTGGAGCAGGGGTTCACTAGAAGATCAGTGTAAGACGGCGGGTGGAGGAGCCACAAACACAGGAGTAGTTGGTGGTGGAGGGCATGGGTTTTGTTTAGGTGGTGGAGGTGGTGGTGTTTGGGAGGTGGTTGTATAGCATTGCTGGTAGGTAGGGTAGGCCAGAGAGGAATTTACTGTGGAAGGATCTTGTGGCTGAGCTAATGGTGGGATGTAGGCAGGGTTAACAGGATAGGCTGGTAGTGGGTGTCCCTTTGCCTAATCTTGGTACATTTCGGCCATTTGTTGCTTCAGTTTATACATTTCCTCTTTCATTGCATTGACATCCACAACTTCTTCTTCCCTAGACGGGTCGACAATGCTTGCTTCTAACTCTTGGTTGACCATTTTTGACTTATCTTTATAGCGGGTATTGTATGAGTGGGTTGCCAGAATGCCATTCAACTTAACCACTTGCCTGGACTCATCATCAACAATAACGTTGTTAGCGGTTAGGGCATTAACAAATAGATAGCCACACATTTAGGGAATGAATGCACCTAGGCAGTTAACGGTTTCTATTATGCATTTGCTCGACTGCTTGCGTCATCTCAGCTTTCTTTTATTCCTGATCGCAACTTTTCTTTTATTTCTTTTCCCTTGCTTTCTCATTGTTCCTGTTTTCTTGTACTGTCATTGTTTCTTTCATTTGGTTTCTTATTTTCTTTTTCTCATGTGTTTTCTCTCTTGTTTTTCCTTTTCTCTCTTGTTTTTTTCTTATCTTTCCTTGTTTCCGCATTTCCTTTCTTTCTCTTTTGTTTTTCTTCTTTTTATTTTTTTTTTCTCTTTTTATTTTTCTTTTTTCATATGGTTACGATCGGATCCTATGGAGATTGCCTACGTATCATGACCCCGCATGAATCAGACCAAGCATAGTTCTCGAAAATAAATGCAAAATAGAAGCAAAATGTTTTGGAATTTTCAATTTTACTGATAGCAAATATTTCGATTACAAGGACTCAAAACCGACGCATTAGGACAACTAACAGACTCTAAATGACAAGAGAACTACAAACTCCACCATTAACTATTCTATTCCGAAATGAAAATACAGACCGACCCAATACAAACTTAGACAACTGGTAGATTTTAGTAAAAGGAAGTACAGACTCAAATAACAATCATGAATACATTAAAGCTCCTGGTGCCCACGGGACATCGTTCGGTCTTGCCGCGGGTTATATGCAAGTTCCCCTTGAAGTCTGTCCTGGTCATTCATAATCTATTTCACAAATATCATCACCGATGCGAAGAAGGTGGTCTGAGTCATGTTCTCGCACATTTGGCATTTCCTGGTAATGTAGTGAGCAATAGTTAATATTCTCTCTCTGATTATGCCTTTTTCCTGAAGCAACCGCCCTATCTGTTGGGCTCTAGCCTCTAAAGTCTGCTGATTTTGTTCCTGGAGCTGTTCTAGGTCCATTTCTAATTGTGCCAATGCTGTGTAGCAGTGCTCTCTTTCAACCTTGAATTGTTTTGCCTGTTTGATCATTTTATTCTCTGTGGTGATGACCTTTGCCCTTAATCCCGTGACCTTACTATCGTTTCTTCTTTCAAATGTTTAACCATTCGAGCTCGTTCTTCCGCATTTTTGGCCAATTGTTTTCGAACCCCGACTAATTCTCTTTCTTCTTTGTTGAGGTCAAAACTGTAGTCATTCACTTTTTGCCTTAGGTTTTCTATAAGCTTTTCATCTTTGGCACTCCTGACAGGATTTTCGGCCGCTATCTTCATCTTTTGGATTTGGGCTCGTAAGGCTTCATTCTCCTTGGCCAATTTCTTTTTCTCACCCTCATCAGCCGCAGCTTGCATGCTATTTTCAAACTTAAGGTCTTGGACCCGCTTTTCCAATTCTCCTATTTTGGCTCTGTATTCATTTTCTTTGGCTAACCAGGCCCACTATTCTTGCGATGATTCGGCAAACTCCTAGATGTGAGGTCTTTTAGTTGGCCTCTCGTGCTCATGTTCTCTCCTATACCAAGCAAGGTATCCTGGCGACACTTCGCCTTTGGCCTGATCCAGCATGCAAGTATCCGCTTTTAAGTATTGACATTCATTCCAGATCTGGCGGACTCTTGCTTTAGGAAACTGTCCGTCAGGGCTAATATCAATTACCTGAGCACTTAGATCGCCGTCTTTTGGCACTATTTGGCACCTCCTGAGTTGCCTTAAAACTCGATACGGGGCATAAGGCTGAATGCTCTTAAGACCCATCAGGAGGAAGTGCGGCCTTGCTGCTGGCATATATATGATTTCATCAACAGGCAACCATCCAAGCGTCCACTCTATTTGACTAGTAGTGAGGGACAGAAAATATGTCGTCCGGCCTGTGAATCCTTCAGGCAAATTGACCCCTTTAATCCTCGTATAAAACTCTTCTATGCATGTTTTCTCTGGAGACCCATAGCTCAAGAACTGAGGACGATGGCACAGGTGCTCGATCATCCACATTTGCAGCAGTAGATTACACCCCTCGAAGAAGTTTCCCCCGGCTTTGCAGGCCGTAAGAGCACAGAAGATTTCAGCTAATATCATAGGTGCAAGAGTGCTTTTGGCTTATGTCAATGTTTCCGTCTTTCCTTGGAAATACTACTAGCCCTAGAAAAACCACCATAAAAGCGAAACTTCTATGCTCCTCCCATTTTTGGCGGTTTTCTTTACTGCATATCTTGCTTTTCGGGTTGTTGAATCTCCCGATGTGGCCATATTTATGGTATATGAAGTGTGGGGGTGCAAAAGCCATTTGACAAATCTTTGTTGTGAACCGTCCTGCGTATCTTCAGAGAGTCTAAAAATATGTGCACGGTTACAGTTCTTGGGGCAACTAAGTACTTGTCCCTTAAAGGAACCTCATCTTTTCCGATGTAGCCGGTTATTTCCTCTAGTGTCGGGGTAAGCTCAAAGTCTGAGAAATGGAACACATTGTGTGCCGGGTCCCAACATGTGACCAAAGCTCTGATGATGTCTCCCCGAGGCGCAATCTCCAATAAATCGGTAAGCTCTTTTAAATATTTGTTGACCTCGCTCTATCCTTCTTTGCCCAGATCGTTCCACCATATACGCAACTGCAAAGGGATTTTATTCATCATTGAGAAAGGTTCATTTTGAATCGTGCTTATCCTGCACGGTTATTAAGGTGATTTATTCACTTATTTTGACCTAAAGGAAAAATGACACCATTCTTTTCATTCAAATTCTGATTCAAAATAAAAAGCTGGTTTTTCGGATACGGCCTTTCAGCACTTCGGGTGAAGATTTTAAGGCTATGCCCGTTACACGTTAAAATTGACCTGGGGTGGCTGTTCTTGCAAAAACGGCCTTCCGGCGCCCTTTTGAGGGATATTCGGCTTATTTTTAACAAGAATGACGTTACCCGACTTATTTTGACAACCAATTAAAATTTTGACATTATTTGGCTATTTTTTGAAAAGGGATGGTTGGACCCGATGAGGGTTGCCTACGTATCTCACTTCCGGTGAGAATCAAACCAGCGTAGTTCGGGCAAATAAACTAACTATTTTTGAAAACCAAAACCCTGTTCTTTGTTTTCTTGTATTTTCATTTTCAACAAATTACTCGAGAATAAAACTCTTTTTGTTTTCCTTTTTATTGGTATCCGGCAGAGTTTTGGCGCCATTCGCACATTGGTTTTTAGATGTTAACTCTCTATATTGCTTATTTCTCTCCCTTTTCAATTTTTCCAAATACTCTAAAGCCGATCAGCATGCAAGCCCGAGATAAATAAATGCACATGCAACACGTAAGATGCATCGGGGTGGTCTTTTTCATTTAAAGTTACCTGTACTAGACGGACCCAACCCCTGTGTTGAGCCCCCTAAGTCATATGCACGTGATGCAAACAAGCGTTCCTACTAGGGATCTGGCATGGAGTCAAGTTATTCTAGGTTCAAATCCTGGGTATGTGTTCTAGACTGTGTACCCGAGCGGACAACTCGAGTCGAGGATGGGGCTACGTACCGGGGACCCGCGAGATCGTCCTGCTTAGTAATTGTCCGACCTCTTTCTTATTTCAAGGTATGACACTAACATAATAGGGAGTCTCAACCAGTAAGCACATCCCCGGAGGTGAGAAGAGAAGGGTTTCGGCATAGTTTATATGTACAATTCAAATAATATCAAAGTGGTAAAGCATTTAGCACATTTAGCTGGAAACATGTAGGAAAATCAGATAAAGCCAAATATAACAATTTTTCTAAGCTCAAATTCTTAAAATCTAACCCAAAGTTTTGGGTTTGTGTCCCGAGCAGAGTCACCAGAGCTGTCACACCTCCTTTTTCACTACACTCGCGAGGGTGTAGAGGAGTTTTTCCACTTAAAGGACAATCAGAACAGGATTTGTTTATTAAGATTCAGAGTCGCCACTTGAGAGATTTATGTTGTCCCAAGTCACTGGTTGAATCCCGAATCGAGGAAATTATTGACTCTGTTTAACACCGCGATCCAGAAATCCGAGTAAGAAATTCTGTTAACTCATGAGAAGGTGTTAGGCATTCCCGGGTTCCGTGGTTCTAGCACGGTCGCTCAACTGTCATATTTGGCTTATTTATTTGATTTTAGTACATGTTTTGAGCTATGTGCTTTTAACTTTGAACTGCTTTATTATTATTATTTTTTAGATAATTGCAACGTCGTGAAAACACGTCTCGAACCACGTCACATAAATGCACCCGTGGTTTTTGACACATTTCAACTTCGTTGAGATTTGGATTTGGGTCACATAAATGTGCACCTGTATTTAGGAAGGTAATGTTATTAAAATACGTGCCTAAGGAGACTAAGACGTTATTATCTTTGGGGAGGGCCGTGAAATTTGCTAAACGGCCCATCCCGAATTTTAAGTATTTTTACATAAAATTTAAAGAGGGCCCTGCAATTTTACATTTTTATTTGGCGAGGCTCATCTCATTTTTTATTTAAAGGTCAAATCTAAAGTAAACTATGATCTCTATTTAATTTGTCTCTAATAATAAAGAGAAGTCCTAACTAATTAATATTATTAGGAACCATTATATTCTTACCAGTTCGGGCCTATTATACAAATAAAGAGCAAGCCAATTGTAAGCTCGGGCCCAGGTCCAAACACACACATAATTGAGATAAGACCTAGGTCGTCCGCTGAAGTCCTAAGGATCTAACTGTTTGAAATGGGCTGTTTAGCCCTGCCTGTTAAAATCAAATCCAAACCCGTTTCTGATTGAATAAAAATTCACTGAGATTGCTCCTCGTTGTTCAAAAGGTGTTCAATAATTTATAATCAAGGAAAAAGCAATATTCACCTATTCGAATTAATGAGACAGTGACCACTAAAATTAAAACTCAGATTATTTTACTTATTTAGCTACTGATGATTTCATGGATATCACTATAAGTGTAAAGCAGGCTAGAAATACAAATGTGACAATACAAAGCAAACCCAATTATTTTTGAATTGACTCAGCTAGCATTGCCAAATAAGCATCATACAATCATTTATCATGATAATCACATTCACACTATGAAAACAATACTAATTATGTGTTCTACGGTATCACACAGATCTGAGGCGATCCACAACTCATTTATCAATCTCACATGAGATCAATTGTCACCAATGTTCAACTTAAAGCGACCACATGCAGATGATATAGTCCATGCAAATTAAAACAGTCTTAATAGTCTAAAACAGTCCCAATTAAGCAGGTATAATACAAACACACTAACTAAAGTTATATAACTATAAATTATTTGCTAGCCTACAATTATAAACATCCAAGCAAGCATAGATCTTGAAAGATGATTTCATTTTATTCCAATTCGAGGCTACATCAGTGTGAATTAAAGCGTGTACCTGGGATTGGAAATTAAGAAGAAGGAAAGGTCAGCAATGGAGATAACAAACAACAGCAACCCAGGAATGAGTTCAAAAATCCAGTAATAGATCAGTCAACACAGCAATTTTCAGGAACAAGTTGATTTTCAATTCAAAAAAAAAACCACAGCTACCCAACAACGAATAGGAGAAGAACAATGCCAGCGAAACAGACAACAACCAGCCTAATATAACCAAAACTTCACTCAAATGCACCCAAATAAACACATAATGAGCCTCTGAACTTCAGCAACCAAAGATCACGCTAGGAAATGTGAATCCGTGAATCCCTAACTAAAAACTTGAAACTAACCTAAGATTTGGCAATGGAACAGTACTTTTTGATTTTTGAGGGTTTTCTAGTGTTTTTTGATTTTTGAATTTTTGAATTTCTGTTTCAGATCTGAAGAGCTGAGAGAATACTGATTTTTGGGGGGAATTTTGAGGGCTCCAAACTTGTGATTCAAGGCATTGGTGATGGCTTTTTATAGGCACCAATAGGGTGCAACTTCAGAATTCAGTTTTTTACATTTTAGTCCCTAAAATTATGACTTGTTCTTCAAGTAAGTGCACCTATCTTCTGATTTTAGAACTAAAGTCCTATTCTAGAAGGTTCTAGGGGATTCTAGTATAGCCTACAGCACTTCTGTCCCACTCTAATTACCCAAATACCCTTGAACCTCCTGAAATTACTAAACTAACTAACTCTAATCAACTATATCCAATCACCTAAAGCTAATTGAAACTAACTGAAATGATTATGCTAAACTAAAAATATTAACTAAACTAACACAATTATAGTAAACTAAAAGATTTAACCATGAATGACAATTAAGCTAGCAATATTAGAAGCAGAATTTAATCATCTCTTATACTAAATCAGAAAATTGAAGTGATATCTACTGAATTAAAAGCTAATAATCACAAAACAACAATTAAACTACAACCTAAACTTAGACTTAACTAAACTATGATGGATTAACTCAAGTGACCAATTATTATGACTGAGAATGAACCAAATAAGCACAGAAAATATAGAAAACAAACAAAATTCCAACAACTAATCAATTACAAAAAAATGCTAAGGAAAACTTATCGGATATTTTTAGATTCAAAAATTGGACAACTCCAGTGAGATTTGAGCGCTATTGACATTGAATTCATCACGAGGGAAGCACGGAGACCATGTGGTATCAGTTTGGTATAGTTTGGAGAAACTAGGGTTTTGCCGGAAAAACATCAATTTAATATTCAAGGGGTTCCGGTCAGATTCGAGGGACGGGGCTTTAGGGCTTTGATAGAGGAGGTCACGGCGGTCCTATGGTGTTAATTTGAAGTTGTTTGGAGAACTTCGAGTCTTGGCCGGAAAAACTTTGGTCCAAGATTTGACAAGTTTGGGTATGATTCGAGGGAAACTGGGGCTGGATATGGAGAGAGGGAGAGGAGAGGAACCTAGGGTGTGATTTTGGTGGTGTTTGGAGACTGGCCGCCGTCGTGAGGCGATTTCCGGCGGCGGCGTATGGTGGCGTTACAAGGTCTGTAAATGGGGTGAGGAAGACGGTGAATCGGGGGGGAGGGGTGTTCCGACCATTAAATATGAGAATTAAAGCAGTTCCCAGCCGTTGGATCATAGATCCTCGACGGCTGGGATTTAAAACCGCCGAAACGGGGTCGTTTTGGTTTAGTAAGGGGCAGACCGGGTTTGGGTAATTTTTGGGCCGGACTGGGGTATGGTCAGGGGTCATTTTTGGGCTGGGCATGATTAGTTTAAAAGACAGCCCAATTTCGAGCAATTGATTAAGACCACTCTTTTTAATTGTTTTCTTCTTTTCTATTTCTTTATTTTCTTTTATTTATTTTATATTATTTTTATTTTATTTTATTAAAATGCATTTTTTAATTTTATTAAAATGCAAAGTTAAAGTAAAGACCTAATTTACTTCCAAAAATAAGCTAATTAATTCCTAAAAGTTGATTAAGTCCTATTTAAAAGTAAACGCATGACAAATTCAACAATTAATAATTAAAAATATAAAAGTGGACTATTTTTGTTATTTTCTTTATATTTTGTTCAAAAAATAACTTAACCACTAAATAATCCTAAAATATGAAATTAGATCCTGAATGCAAATGTCAAGCATATTTTTTATATTTTTATATGAATTAAAATGCACAAATAAAATACAAACAATTAACAAAAATCCTATAAAATTGCAAAAATTGGGAAAAATTATTTTTTGATATTTTATTGGAGTAATTCATATAGGAGAAAAAATCACGTGCTCACAAGTGTCATACCTTAAATTAGGAAGAGGTTCGGACAAGCTACAAAGCCGGATGGCCTTTTGGTTCCAGGTACGTACCCCCTCCCCCGGCTCGAGTTGTCCGCTCGAGTACACAAGTCTAGAACAACATACCCAGGTTTTGAACTTAGAATAACTCAGCCTCATGCCAGATCCTTAGTAGGAATACTTGTTTGTATCATATGCATTTGACTTTGGGACTTAACATATGGGTTGGATCCATCTAGGACAGGCGTACCCGAAAAATAAAAGACCAAACTGATGCATTTTTATGTGCTACCTGTGCATTTAATTTGTTTCGGCCTGCATGTTGACCGGCTTCTAGATTAAGTGAGGAAAACCCAAAAAAAAAATATAGAGAAAAAAAAAGTCACCAAGTGCGGAGTGTGAGAGAGAATTTCATTCGTTGCCCAAAATCTGGTACCCAAAACATCCTGAAACTCTGCTGAAAATTTTTGAAAAATAAAAAGAGAAAAAAAAAGTAGAAAATCATTTCAAAGTGTTTATATTTTTCAGTTGCGTCAAAACTGGTGAACTACGCGGGTCTGATTCTCATCGAATGTGAGATACGTAGGCAAACCTCATCAGTTCCGGCCAAAAATTTTCAAAAATTCAAAAATATTTTCTATTACTTCCTTCTTTAGAAAGTCTTTCTTTAAGACCCCACTTTTTAGAAAAATCCAAAAACATTTTTTTAATTTCTTCTAAAAATCTAAAAATATTTTCATTCTTCTTTAGAAGTTTTTCTTTCGAAAATCGAAAAAAAATTCAAGATTCAAAAATATTTCTTTAGAAGTCTTTCCTCAGAATTTTAACATAAAAAGTCCAAAAATCCAACGATATTTTATTTCTTCTTTAGAAGTTTTTCTTTCGAAATTCCAAAAAAAAAAAGATCAAAATCAAAAAATATTTTCTTTTTCTTTATAAGCCTTTCTTTCGAAAATTTAAAAAAAAGGAAAAAAATTTTTTAAAAAAAAAAGAAAAGAAAAAAAGGGGATTTAGTTTATTTTCGTTATTCCTAATCTTTTCGAACTACGCAAGATTTGATTCATGTTCCCACATGATACATAGGCAAGCCACATCATGTTCGATCATCATTAAAAAATATGAAAAAAAAATGATAATAATAAGGACCGACTAAGTCCATTCTAACATTTTTTTTTAAATTGTGAAGAAAGTTTGAGGTGGTCAGTTTGTGGTAAGTTGACAACACAAGATCCAAGGAAAAATGATAACTGACATCTAAGATGTTACTTGTGCTCAAGAGACTCAGGGTCAGAGGGTTCAACAAGAGTCTACTATGGTTAAGGAAAATCGAATACTGAAACAGCAAATGACCAAAATGTGTCAAGCATGGGCCAATGGCCAAGGACGGCCTTGTCATGAGTCATAATTTTCTACCCAGCAAGAGCAGTACCACTCTTCTAAGTACCACTCGTACTTGTTTGATCTTCCTGTAAACATTGAGAAGCCTGCCCGAAAGATGGCACAGGAAGAAATGACCCAAAGAGTGAAAAGCTTAGAACAACGGTTGAAAAACATGCAAGGGTTGGAAGGTCAGAAGAGTATTGCCTTCAAGGATCTATGTATGTTCCCCGGTGTCCACTTGCCACCTGGTTTCAAGATTCCTAAATTTAAAAAGTATGATGGACATAGAGATCCCATAGCCCACCTAAAAAGGTATTGCAATCGACTAAGAGGTGCGGGAAGAAATGAAGAATTGCTAATAGCTTATTTTGGGGAAAGCCTTACGGGAGTAGCATCTGAATGGTTTATGGATCGAGACACATCTCGCTGGTATGTCTGGGAGGACCTGGCACAGGCCTTTGTCAAACACTTCCAATACAACATTGACATCGCACCAGACTGCAATTCTCTTTCAAACCTTAAGAAGAAACCAACTGAAAGTTTCAGGGAATATACCATTAAATGGAAAGAGCAAGATGCTAGAGTTAAGCCACACATGGATGACCACGATCTAATCACTGTTTTTCTTCAAGCTCAAGAGCCAGATTATTTTCAAAACATGATGTCTTCTTCTCGGAAGCAATCAAAATGGAGGAAATGGTTGATAGTGGTCTTAACACAGGCAGAAATATAAGTCAAGCAGTTCTCAAAGCTGCAACTCAGGCTGTCCAGCTTGAATCTGATAATTTTAATGACACGAATAAGATGGATGAAGAAATCATGATGACATCAGGGTCGAGAAGAGATCCTAGGAGAACCTCTCGAAGGTATGATCACCCTGATCTGTTTTCCGATAACTCCCCTGTGCATTACTATCCCCCTCAAAACACACAATAGTCTATCGCTCCACCTCTATATGTTGTCCAACAATCAAAATACCCCAGAAGGCGAGCACAAGCATCACAAAATCTCCTCCAGGCCCACAAAATTTTCAGGTGCCCTATAACCCTTATCCAACCCAGAGGTATAAAGTGGAATAAAGGTTGAAAGATAATTTTACACCAATAAGAGAGTCTTATGCAAGCTTATTTGAGAAATTAAAGCACTATGACATGATTGCACCAATTCCTCAAAATCATATGGACCCATGTGCAAGAAGCTTTGACCCTTCTAAAAGGTGCAAATATCATTCCAATGCACAGGGGCACGATATTAAAAGCTTCCAAGATTTGAAAAGAGACATAGAAAAAATGATCCAGGAAAAAGTGATTGCGATCCAAGACAGTGACACCCAGAATATTACGCAGAATCCTTTACCTGCACATGATGATGAACACTTTGTGGGGATGATGCCTAGTTAAATGGAGTATGAGAATCCTCTTGGGAATTTGCCGACTGAAATTGTAGAAGTCCATGGTTATTTTAATGAGCAAATTTGTGGCTAAATGTCAAGCTTAGAATTGAAAAGTTATTCCCTCCTTACAAGGAAGAAATCTTGATAGCTTGTTTTGATATTTTTTCTATTATCTGGGTTATTTCAGGGTTGTGGTCCAGATTTTATTTGTTTTATTGAGTAAAACCTTTCTATCCCTCTATTGTGTTTGTGTGAGTCTTGTTTGTCTGGTCTGTTGCTATTTTCATTATTCGGGTTATTTTAGGATTGTAACTCAGATTTTAGGTTGTTTGTCTTAATGTCAAACCCTGTCATCCTTTATTCAATAAAATACAGTTTGACCTTTTATGTCATTATGCTCCTAGTTCTTTCTCGCTAATTCTAATGACATGACATGCATGCAGAAATTTTGGCCAGATCTTAGAAACTGATTTAATCTGGAATTGGATAACTGAAAAAAACACTTTTTAGGATGAATAAAGAGTTGAAATACTTTGGAATTAAGGTCGAGTAAAACTCACTTCAAATCATTGTGAAGATCGGGCTTGAGGAAGAATCAATTGAAGTTTGTTGGAAAGTCTGACATTAAGGGATGGAAAATGTCTTGTGACCACGATACACCAAGAAGACAAACATGTTCGTCAATGCTGTAATTGCGAAAAGATAACATGATTGGCATTCTCCAGGCTGGGAGGCCCTTTTTCTGCTATCCAAACACTCTATACCCTTTGTTACCCCTTTTGAGCCTCTGTTATTTTCTTTGACCACCCTATTTTGGAATCAAGTTTAGAGTGAAGAGTCAAAAACAAAAAAATGAAAAATGAAAAAAGAAAAAGAAAAAGAAAAAAAGAGTCCATGTCCCAAAAGTACAAACTGGGGCAATTCTTAGAAAGTTCAAGTGAAAAAATAAAGAAGAAAAGAACTAGCAAAGGTCCATGCCCCCAGAAAACAGAAGCTGGGGCAACTTGTTTTGAAAAACAATGATAGAAGAAAAAAAAAGAAACAGAAAGAAAGATGAGAAAAAATAGTTTAGGTCAGATGTTTGAACTATGTTCGACTTGATTCCTTGAAAAAATGGATACGCAGGCAGCCTCACAGTTCGGTCCAACCAAATAAGAATTCAAAAAAAAGAAGAAAGAAAAATCCCAAAAAAATGAAATTGGGGCAGAGATTTTATTTCACTTTTGAAAGAGTCAATTCCAAGAGTTGTAAGTCAACAACCCCCTTTACTTTGAGTCTATTTTGAGCTTCATGATGTCCTTTCTTTCCAACCCTATCAAAAATCCTTCCAAATAAAGACCTTCCGATATGCCTTCAAGAAATGCCAAAAGAAGCATGCAATGAGCAACGGTTATCACGTGACATAGAACACTGTCAAGTTGCTCACACAAGAAAACAAAAGAAAAATAAAAATAAAAAGGGTCTTACTAGTGAAAACACTCAAGGGCACAATAAGGTGACGGTAAGTGGAGATGAATAAATGGGAGAGGCTTGTTGGTGAAAATCCCTCGGGGAACCACTAGTCGAAAGTGAGTCGTGAAGTTGAATCAAAGGATCGGCACAAACAAGCCCGACTTCAAAGGTCACGAGATTGGTAAAAGGAAAGATTGGATTAGTTTGATAGATTAGGCCGTTGAGTCCAAAATGCATGTCATGATCATTAAGGCTAGTTAAAAAAATACTCCTCCTTTTGTCCTTCCGACAGGGGAATTTCTTGTTAATACTTGTTTCTTTGAAATGATGCGTCCTTCACTCTGAGTCAGTCCTTGTCAAAACAAGTAAGAAAAGATTTCAAAATCTGTTACCAGCTTTTCAGCTGCACAAAGTAAATTTGGCCAGCGCACTCAGTTGTTACTTTCAACAGGACTTGAGGATTCATGCAAAGGCTCCCCCCTAAAAGACTCTTGTCAGCCTACCGGATGCTAGCAAAGATAATTTGTGAGTCTCTCTGACAGACAAATTGCTCCAAAGTAGGAAGTCATTTAAGATATCAGAAAGGTCACCCAAGCAAAGATCTCCAGTTGAGATAAGGCTGATTGAGCCACAAATACAAATGATACTGGGTGTGAAACAATCAGAGTTGGTGTAGATCAAAAGTCTTTTGAGACCGACTCAAGCTGATTGAGCAGAAACCAAGCTGTCTAAGACTTAAGGCCACAAACCGACCACGATTTGTTAAAACTAACAAATTTTTCTTTGTGTGGAACAGGAACAAAGCAGTGCAAGGAAAGTGGTTCAAAAAAAAGAAAAAAAAAGAAAAAACAAAAAAAATAAGAGAAGAAAAAGAAAAGAAGAGAAGAGCCGACAAAGGGAAGTTTCTCAAATCTTCACCTTTATGTGTCTTGTTATTGTATATAAAATCTTGCCATTGATCTTCACATTTTTCCTCCTAGGATAAAAATTCCTAGTTTGATGGATTTTCCTCCCGATCAAAATCTTAGTCTGATGATTCTTTCTCCTAGGATAACAAAAAAAAAAGACCTAGTCTGATGAACTTTCTCCTATGATCAAAATCTTAGTCTGATGAATCTATCTCCTAAGGTAGAAGACCTAGTCTGATGAACTTTCTCCTAGGATAGAAATCTTAGTTTGATGGATCTTTCTCCTAAGATAGAAGACCTAGTCTGATGAACTTTCTCCTAGGATTAAAATCTTAGTCTGATAAATCTTTCTCCCAACATAGAAGACCTAGTCTGATGAACTTTCTCCTAGGATAGAAATCTTAATCTGATGAATCTTTCTCCTAAGATAGAAAACCTAGTCTGATGAATTTTTTCCTAGGATAAATGTCTTAGTCTGATGAATCTTTCTCCTAAGATAGAACACCTAGTCTGATGAACTTTCTCCTAGGATAGAAATCTTAGTATGATGAATCTTTCTCCTAAGATAGAAAACCTAGTCTGATGAATTTTCTCCTAGGATCGACATCTTAGTTTATGAATCTTTCTCCTAAGATACCAAAAAAAGGAAGAAGAAAAGAGACCTAGTGTGATGAACTTTCTCCTAGGATCATAATCTTAGTCTGATGAATTTTTCTCCTAAGATAGAAAACCTAATCCGATGAATTTTCTCCTAGGATAATAATTTTAAAAAAAGGGAAGTCTGAATTTGAAAAAAAAAGGGTCAATGTTTAGTTTTCTTAAGTTATCAATGTTTAGTTTTCTTGAAATTAGGGGCCCCGCCTGGAGAATAGGGTTAGTTTTTACTTTAGTCAAGCGTAGTATATAGTTTTTCGCAAGCTCAATCTTAAATCTAGGAGACAAATTTCCTAGTCCGAGTCATTCAGGTTTTTCAGTAGATATATTTGCTAGTCAAAATTTTCTTGGTTTTACTCATAGGAGACACACATCCTAGTCGAGTTCTCAATTTTACTCTCGTCAGATAGCATAGATGATTTATAGTTCTGCTAACAACTCACAAATCTTCCTAGTACAAACTGGGGCAGAAAAGTTTCTTTTGTTTTGTCTGTTTTATTGTAGTAGCGGGCGCCCACTGGAGAATAAGGGAACTAATTTCAAAATTCATTTCAGAGTCATTTGAAGTTTCAAATCAGTAGCAAGAACCCACCTGGAGAACAAGGGAAGTCATTTCACAATCAAATTCATGTTAGAAGTAGCAAAAGCTCGCCTAAAAAGTGCGGGTCGACAGGGGTCCGAGATAACAAAAAAAGAAGTCTCAATCAAGAATAAAAGAAAAAAGTGAATCCAAAGTGTAGAAGTGGAGAAAATATGTGGTCTGCTCAAGACATGATTGAAGTCACAAGCTCTGCACGTCCCGTCTTGATCTGAAAAAGCTGAAGAAGATTGAACCAACACTTGCAGCTAATAAGTATCAAGATTTAGATCAGAGTCTACATGAAGAACCAACCAAGACTCAAGATCAAGATTTAGAAGACTCATTTATAGGAATCTCGTAACTCATAGCTGATAGGCTTAGTTAGTTTTTTCCAATTTTGATTTTTGATTTAATAACGGGACAACGGACCGGAACCTCGACGGCACCTCAATCGGCTCTCTCATCCTCTCCACACACTCCATCACCTCATTCACTTCTGAACTACACGTGGCCTGATTCCTTTATAGCCAAGGATATTTAGGTAGCTCAAACACTAGGGCCCAGTCACAATCTTTTACCTATATATATTTTTCTTTTGAATAAGTGTCGGGTCAGAAATCAATTACGTCGCTTACTTGTTTCTTTGCTCAAAAACACTTCGTGTTTTCAAGCAAAGAGGGGCAGCTGTAAGCACGTAATTTTTTACCCGCACAATTTTTAAGTTAGTTGTAGTATTTTGAATATTTACTTGAGTTATTAAAGATTTTTAATCTATTATTTTTACTACCACTTTATTAGTTTAATTTTATCGTTATAGTATTTAAAAATTAAAAGAAAATATAAAAAAAATAGTTTCAATTTTTATATTTAGTTTATTTAGTAGTTTATTTTATTAATTAAGATGTAATTTTTATATTTTTATAAGCATATTACATTGTTTTAGTCTTCCTACCATATTTAAGCCCAACAAGACAAAGGCCCATTTTTCCCAACCCATTAGCCCACTTAAGTGAAAGATTTAATCTTAGCCATCTATTTCCTTCTAATTCAATTACCATCATCCCTTCTCACCTCGATATAAAATATTCAATTATAGAAACCCTACCCGAATTTTTCCAATTCCTAAAAAAGATAAGAACGGCTGCATACCATCAAAAAAGATCAGCGACACCACACAATTAGAATTGAAATCTTTGTTTGGTATCTCTCTTCGTTAAGCATGTTCTCACCTCAAATCTAAATTACTTCTAAATATTTTAATCATCCAAAGTCCATATTTACAAAGCAATGACGTCTTGTTTCTACTCCACGGATTATCTTTGAAAGGAAAAGATAATATTGTATGGGGTCGAATTTGACCAATCACGTCCCACAGTCAACATGACCAACCACTAAATATTTACGAGTCAATATGAGGGGACGACCCGGGGGTAAAAGGAGGAACGACATCGACCTGTCATCGGCTTAGCTATAGAGTATACTCTGATTTTGTTGTTCTAACGACTAAGCTTGGACCCCCCTCCATTATATAAAAAGGATTCGAGCCTTTTAATAGAGGGATAATTTTTAATAGAAAAACTCATTCTCTCTCTGATCTTTATCTCTCTATCATTCTCTCTTCCTCTCTCCTTTACTACTACTACTACTGTTTTGATTATTGAAACGATCTTAGGGTTTATGATCTTCGACTATAATTTACCCCTTCATCTCTTTGATTGATTTTCTTAAAAAGAGTCTAACAACTTTTGAGTCAAACAATTTGGCGCCGTCTGTGGGGATTTCTATAGTCGAAATCATAGTTCTCACCTGGGATAATAAAAGCAACGATATCTATCCTTTGCACTCCATAGAAACCAGCGATGGCAAAGAAAGAAGCAAGGTTGAAGGCGATAGAAAATATCTCAAACAACCTCCTGGACTCCCTCAACGAAGCCGGTAGAGAAGATACCGAGAATACAACACCAAGAGGTACACCGGAGGTGGAGATCTCACCCTTTGCACTCGAGGATCTGACGATCTTGCGCGAAAGAGGAGCTTCGACGTCCACGATGAAAGAATCACCACTAGCAGTCAAAAAGCTGTTAGAGGAGTGGTTGACAAGCACTCTAAATACCATGCTTGAAAAACCCCCTCAAGGAAATATCGAAGATTCGCCGACGGCGGAAATCGCTGCCGTCACCGGCGAGCCAAGCACTGTACGAACAAGAAACACCCGCACTACCACCGATGCAAGCGATGGTGCACTCACGACCATCCTAAAGAAAATGGAAGAAAAGGAAAATGAGAACAAAAAGCTTCGTGACTAAATGAAAGAACACCAGGAAAGGGCTGACAAAATACCCGGCGGCCCTAAGCTGTTGCCAAAATGCGATGTGGGAAGGTTTATCGAGCAGCCGTACAGTGAGGAAGCTACTCCCCACCCCATTCCGAAAACCTTTAAAATGGCACCATACTTGAAAATATACGACGGGACCACGGATCCAGAAGATCATTTGATTCATTACGTCACCGCGGTAAAAAGCAACGACTTGTCAAAAGAACAAGTGCCATCTGTGCTGTTAAAAAAGTTCGGTGAGACTTTGATAGGAGGAGCGTGAACATGGTATTCTCAGCTACTAGCATGGTCGATATCAACATTCGAGGAGATGGCAGATAAATTCGCTACCGCTCATGCAGGAACAAAGAAGGCTGAAGCTAGGGTCAACGATATCTTTGCCATTAGGCAAACGGCGGGTGAAGGACTTTGGGACTTCATGGCCCGGTTCAACAGGGTAAGAATGGGAATGCCGAATGCATCAGAAGGAATGGCGCTTGTCGACGCCCCCCTTTTTCTCACCCCAAGGCGGAATTGGGTTTACGACATTATGGACAAAATAACTCTTATTCCTTTTTGAGGAACAGGGTTATGGAATTTGAAGAGTCGCCACCTAATGATTATAGTGCATTAGGACACTTTTTTAGAGAAAAGAAAGGATTTGAAAGAAAACTAGAGTTTGGGTAAGGGCTTGAGATTATCTCG
>MU706344.1:5785-25693 GCA_026770625.1 Nicotiana glauca
TGGTTGACGCTACGGACTGGTTCGTTTCCGGCAGGTCTTGGGCGATGGCTGAAAGTGGCGTGGGTTGTTGATGGCGTGACAATGGAGAGGTGTGGGGCTGACTGGTGGTCGTTTGGGACGGTGACAGTGGGGTCTGGTTGAACGACGGAGGGAGATGGCGGACGAAGCAGGCTACTGGTTCGGGGTTTTCGTTCTTCTTCTGTCAAGAAGATGGCGCTACAGTCCCCTCCCCAAAAAAACCCGTCCTCCTCCTCCCAGCATGCGTGTATATGTATATGCTTTTTCTGTCCACGAAAATGAATCCCCTCCCCACGTGAGCTCCTAACGTTCTCTTTCCAAACTCCAGCCTCTTCCCCTTTCGTGAATGTCTATGTGTATATATCTCTATTTGTGTATTTGTTTTCTTTTTAAGAAGAAGATGCAACAGTGATCTTCGTTCTTTGGTTTTCTTGGACAAAAAATTGAAACGTCCCCTTCCAACAGTCGGTCCTCCCTCTCTCCGTGTATGCATGTGGGTCTATCTATGTGTATTGTATTCAAAATTTGAACATCCCACGTGAGAGACCAAGTGTGATTGGGCTCACGTGGGTTGTGGTTCCAAGACCTCGTGTTCTGTCTGTGTTCCCCACGTGTGTCCCCCACGTGGGGTGGGCTCGGGTTATTATGGGCTAGGTCCGAAAATTAAGCCTAAAAACGGGTAGTTTGAACCCGAATATTATTCTTTGCCCGGAACCGAGAATGAGAACACGATGTTATTTAATTAATCCTATATAAGCAAAATAACTATAAAATAAGACAAAACTATTTTTATATTTTTTCAAGATTTAAGATAACTACAAAACATTAATAAAACTATTTTTACAATTTTCGTTTTTATATAAAAATAAAAATATAGAGTATTATTATTTTTTTGTATTTTTCAAGTTTAAAAATAATTACAAAATATTAATGACATATTTTTTATAATTTTCGAAATTATATAAAGATAAAATATAAAGTATTAGTTTTTACATTTTTTAAGTTTCAAATGGCTACAAAATATTAATAAAACTATTTTTGTGATTTTCGAAATTATATAAGGATTAAAAATAAGGTGATATTTTTGTATTTTTCAAGTTTATGAAAATACATAAACTAAAATTTATATATTATTTTTTTTATAATTTTTATTTTTTGATGAAAATAAAGTAAAATGGTCAAAATTAGCTAAAATAGCTATATTAGGCCTAAATTAAATATTTATGCTAAAAATGTGAAAATTCTCGGGGAGGGTCAAAAATCACGTGTTTACAACCTCGAGCTCTTTGTGTATCATATCATGGAAAATAGTAGTCATGGCCCTCACGTAGGTGGATCCAGCATTCTTTAATCCAAACGGCATCATCTTGTAATAATATATCCCACACAGTATAATGAAAGCTGTTTTCTCTGCATCTTCTTTGTCCATCCATATTTGATGGTACCCAGCAAAACAATCAATGAAAGACTACAGCTCGTGCTTGGCTCAGTTGTCAATCAATATGTGTATGTTCGGTAAGGGGAATTTGTCTTTTGGACTGGCCCGATTGAGGTCCCGATAATCGACACAGACACTGACCTTCCCGTCCTTCTTTGGTACTGGCACAATGTTGGCCAACCATGTTGAATACTCCACTACTCTGAGGATCTTGGCTTTCACTTTTTTGGTAACTTCCTCCTTGATTTTCAAACTCATGTCTCGCTTGAACTTTTTGAGCTTCTGCTTTACCGGCAGACATGTCGGATCTGTCGCCAGTTTTTGAGCTACAATAGATGTATTGAGATCGGTCATATCATCATATGACCAGGCAAATATCTCCTCCTATTCTTTTAAGAACTCCGTGTACTCTTCCTTTTCTGATGGTGACAGGTGAAGACTGATCCGCTTTTCCTTGACAGTCTCTGTATCCCCCAAGTTGACAACCTCAGTTTCATCTAAGTTAGACTTAGGCCTATTCTCAAAGTCTGCAACCTCTTTAACGACCTCTTCTGGTATTTCATCCTCTTCCATTTGTTACGTTATCTTGTCGCATGTCACATTCGTCAGTTCATCAAGATAAGTAATAGTATTATTATGTAAATAAAGTAAATGATAGAGAAAATAATAAGAGCGAGATTTATAAGAAACTGAAATACTTTAATAAATTCCAAAATTGTTTTGAACATCGGAGCTCTTTTCAAAATTTAAAGATAATACGGAAAGGAAATCAACTAGCGAAAAGTAAAAGATAATGCATAGTGTTTTGTTCAACCTTGCTACCCCGAAGCTTTCGGGGCCTTGGTAGTTCTGACGAACCAATTGTTGAGGCACGCTCCTCGGCTCGCAGCTTGTATGGAACGGCCTTCCACCCCTTCCTCCTCAAAAATGACATGACAGTCTATATCGTCTTCTTCCAAGAATAGATTTTTCATCGCCGCCAATGTTTCTTCTTCTTCTGACATATATAAGATGTTTGTCGGCTGGAAAGTTTGCTCTAGGCGGGGTATCGGGTGCTCCAACAGATAGTAGGGGCCGCGCCATGGTGGCGACCAATTCCTGAATTCTTGGCAAGTATATCCATACCCTAACCCGAAGGTGGTGCCATGCTTCTTCAGTTTGATAGGCTTAGTAATTACTTGGAGATTCTTGCCGAGCCCTTTACCAGGTTCATACCCGCTCCAATTCAATATGCTTTTGATTTTGTTATCCCACCACTTATCCTTGTCCACGGCGTTGACTCGCTCAATGTGATGGTAGGTTTCTTCGCCTAGCTTCTTTCTTCCTTTAGTTGCTGGGATGGTCTGGCGACTGTATATGGGGTTACTACCATCGCCATGAATAATCACCTCTTGGTGATTCCACTCGAACTTCACTGCCTGGTGCAGGGTTGATGCTACAGCTCCAGTGGCGTGGATCCATGGTCGTCCCAACAGTAATTTGTAAGATGTTCGGATGTTTATCACTTGGAAATCTACGTCGAACCATGTCGGTCCCATTTGCAGGCATAAACTGATCTCCTCAATAGTGGACTTTTGAGACCCATCAAAAGCTTTGACGTTGATAGCCCCATCCTTGATCTCATGCAGACTCTTCCCTAACATTATGAGAGTCACCAACGGACAAATATTAAGGGTGGACCCTCAGTCGATCAAAGTCCTGGTGATGAAATAGTCTTCACATTTCACAGTGATGTGCAACGCTTTGTTGTGGCTTAACCCTTTTGGGGAAGCTCATCCCTGTGGAAAGTGATCTTCCCTATCATGTTCGCCATCTCTCCTCCATTTATGTTACTAGGTATATACGCCTCGCTCAGTATCTTCATCAGGGCATTCTTATGTGTCTCGGAGCTTTGCAACATAGCTAAGATAGAGACCTGCGCTGGTGTTTTATTTAGTTGATCAACAACTGAATATGCTTTTGCTTGTATCTTCCACCAGAGATTATCGGGCCCAGTTCAATAGGCCATCCAAAGGCCTGCTTACTTGATTTAGCTAAATGCTCTGGAGTATAAACCATGCCGGTCCTGGTTATACCTTGTGCTACAATTGCTTCTCCAGACCTAGTTTTCCCCTTCCTTCTTGCCTCGGTGGTGTAATCCCAAGGAATGGCATGTGTATGGAACGATGCCGTGGCTGACATTGCTACAGGAATGGGAACCCTCATTTTGGGAGGTAACACAGTAACTTCAAATGGTACAGGTGCCCTTGGAGACCCAAACTTTACCTCAATTGTCTTTGCAGTCTTTGCGGATGACGGTGTTTTGAGATCGAGAGGCAGGAACATGTTTACTTTAGGATCCCCAGAGCGCTGGATCTGGATTACAATTGGATTCAGTGTGGCTGTTTGTTTCTTGGGCTCGTCACCTTCAGCAATTAATCCAATCAACCGTTTGGGGTCCCAATCATCTTCTACCACAGTCATGTGCACTCCTATACCCTTATGATTAGGCAGGGGATTGTTGCAAACATTCGGAGTAGGCTCCTTCGACACGATGATCTTGTTGTCAATTAAATCTTGGATTTTGTCCTTCAGAGATCGGCATTCATCAATGGTATGCCCCTTCATGCCGGAATGGTATGCATAGGTTTTGTTCGGGTTGACCCATTGGGAAGGATTTTCTTGAGTTATGGCAAGGAATGGGGTGACGTAATCGACAGCTTTAAGCCTTTCATATAGTTGGTCGATTGGCTCGGTGATGGCGGTGTATTTCTTGGGAGGTCAACGGTCGAAGTTAGGACGTGGTCTAGGGATATTTTCTCGGGCGGGAGGTGATTGATAGTGAGAAGGTTGAGCATTATAGGCTTGGTAAATAGGTGCGGGTTGGGAATATCTTGATGAGGTAGGTAGATATGTGGGTGGTGGAATTTGGTAAGAGGGCGGAGGTGCTTGGTAATTAGGGATAGGTTGATATGTGAGAGGAGGTACCGTGTAAGCTTGATATTATACTAGGTACTTGGTTCTCTGTGCAACCATCACGACACGCACATCTTTTTTCTTGGACGTGCCACCAGATTGTAAGGATTTGTTGGTAGCCTACAACGCCTCAAAATTAGTGACCATACCGCTTTTAATTCCTTCCTCAATCTTTTCTCCTAGCTTGATGATGTCGGAGAATTTCTGGCCCTCTATCAGTATCAACCTCTCATAATATTGTGGATCCTGAGCTCGGACGAAAAAGTGGTTCATCTGTTCTTCTTCTAAGGTCGGCCTAACTTTAGCAGCCTTTGATCTCCAATGAGTAGCATACTCGTGGAACGTCTCTGTAGGTTTCTTCTTCAAATTCTTGATGTAGAAGACATCTGGCGCATTCTCCGTATTGAATCTGAACCTGTCCATAAAATCAGATGACGTTCCTACCCAGCTTGTCCACTTCTTGGGATCTTGGCTAATGTACCAAGATAGCGCATCACCTTTCAAACTTCTCATGAATAGCTTCATGCGAATCTTTTCATCTCTTCTGACACCGACCAACTTATCGCAGTATGTCCTCAAATGGACTCTAGGATCCCCAGAGCCATCAAACATCTTGAACTTAGGAGGTTTGTACCCATCGGGAAGTTCAACGCCTGGCTGAATGCAAAGGTCCTCATAATTCAACCCCTCAATACATTTTTTTCCTTCAACACCCTGGACTCGGCTAGTCAGTTTCTTGAGCTCTGCGGCCAGGTTCTTAATAAGAGAGTCTTTGTCATCAGACTCCGGTGTTCTTGAAATAGGTTGAGTGTATTATGTCATAGTTTCCACGTAGATGGGGGTGTGGTGGGGATGATCATTTAGTGGTTCAGGAATGAGGAGTTGGGTGTTGTTGGAAGTGTGACAGGCGTTGCGATTTTGATGTAGAACAGGTTGTTTTTATGGTTTTGGGACGTTCTATGGAGGTATAGCATTTTGAGCATTGGGAAAGTTGACGTCTAGGGTAGTGAGGGAGAATGACAAGCTTGCCAAGTTCCGAACTTGGTCCAGTTCTTCTTGAAATTTCAGTAACTTCTGTTCGAGCTGGGCAGCACTTTCTTTGAACACCTGAACACCCTGAGGAACCTCTACCCTTTCAACCAAGTTCTCCTTCCTGACGTTGTTTAAGTCTTCTATTTTTGCCTTGTTATTGTTTCTGATAGGACTTGGATGAGGAAGAGGTGGAGGGCCCTTGGATCTTGTGGAGTAGGATGATGATTCTAGAGTGGATGAATTAACCTTTTGGGGAGGGGAATAAAATAAAAGTAAAAACAAAAAAGGTAACAAGTTAGTGAGGGTTATAAGGAGAAAACATTGTAGTATTTAAACACATAGTACATGAATATAAATCGTGTCCTAATTTAGGAGCCTCGTTGTGCCCGAGGTAGGCCTAGAGACAAGTTAATTTGGAGAACTTATAATGCTAAATGCCTCATTTTATTAATAAAAATAAGATGAATCCCAAAACGACACTAAAATTTTAGGAAATAAAAAATGTCACTAATGGCCATTGGCCTTATTACATTTAAAGCAAAAAGAAAAGAATCCTATCTATTTGGTCCCAGAAAGACCTTCCCCATGTTGAATGTTCTCGTTGATCAGATCCTCCAGCTTTTTGCTAGCCTTGGTGACCCTCTCTTTCTATTCATTGATTTGGTCACTTGATGGGAGATTCCTCCACCAGGTCAGCAAGAGTGAGGGTACGTTGACCATACCGAAGTTGGGAACTTTGTCCTTCATTTTCTGCAAAACAAAAGGGTTAGACCCCTACCCCCACCAGACTCGACTATTTGAACAAATAATTAGCATTATGGCATTTTGTTCTCAAAATAAATGCACAGAATATGGTGGTGTCCGTTTGGGTTCCAAGGAAACCCAGTAGACTTTGGACAAGGCTATCTTAAAGAGTCATTGTGTGGACCGCATAACTGACTCAACTAGGTTTGACTGTGATGCATGCACAGTTAAATAGAATAAGGTTTCTATGGGGTATTAGACTGGTACCCTTGAGCGGATAACTCAAGAGGGAAAGGCACAGAACCGTCGACTGCACCGCTGATCGACTGGTTTTCCCGCAAATATGCCTTTGCCGAATTTAGGGGGTAATAACATCGGAAGAGCGCAACAACTCATTATAATTGTTCTATGGTATTTGTTTGGCACGAGTGGAATATGATGTGGAAGATGCAATTAAAAAATGAAATAAATTGTCACGTATTTTCACGTTCATGATGATTACAATAATTGCTCAAAAACTACAACGGCACTGAAGGAAAGTAGTAAATGAAAACGTTAAAGAAAAAGAAACAAAAAGCCAAGTCAGTTTTGAATAAAGACATTGAATAAAGCAGTAAAGTCACACATAACATGAAGTGGTAAAAGCCTAAAGAAGTCCCCAGCAGAGTCTCCATGCTGTCGACGCCCCTTTTTTCGCAAAATCAGGTTTACGACATTTTGGAGGACAACTCTATTCCCTTTTGGGATTTGGGTTTTGGATTTGAAGAGTCGCCACCTAATGATTAAGTGCATTAGGAAACTAAGGGCTTTTGAGTTGGAAAACCAGAGTTCGGGTAAGGGCTAGAAATTATCTCAAGGGGAAGGTGTTAGGCTCCCCTCAAGATCCACTAGTGTGGTTCCCGGCCATGTTACAATTGTTACTTTACAAATAAGCAATTAGGGCTCAAATAAAGGGGCTTGCACACAAGTTTAAAACTCATTTGAGAAAAGATAATGCATAATTTTGTGAAGAAGAAAAAAATGGATTTAAATAACTTATAGAGAAAAGTAAGAAAGAACATAAAGGGAGGGGAGTCCTAGGTTTATACAAAATATGGATCACCCCACACAACACTCGGTAACCGTTTAAACATGTGGTGTTATCGCGTGGTCATCATATCCATATTCTACCCTCCCACCCGTTTAAGGTATTAAACGCGGAATGGTCTCGTTTCACTTATTGCATGCTATTACCCACCCCATCCTATCAGTCCCGAAGGTACTTAGAACTACTAATCTTAAAGGGTAGGCTATTAGGCTGGTTGGTTTTCAAAGGACAAAAATCTAAGGCAACATACAAAACGCATACTGCATGTTGGGGGGAAAGCATGTAAACACGTAAGGCCCCTTCACACCTCCTCAAACAAAACACATAAGTAGAATGCCTTAAACATAATTAAGGTCTCAAAAGATAGGGATTTTTTCAGCGGTTAGAACTTGGTTTTAGAAATAAAGTAGTAATAATAATAGCACGATTCTGGACAGAGATAGGTAGCCCAGAGATTTGCAGACATAAAAATCAGAAACCAGTAAAAGTAAAGGATTGTCATTTTACAAAAAATCATTTTCAGTAGAGCTTTTGTTTTAAGAAAAGGAAAGTTGAGTGAACTTCAGAAGATCTCAACACGAAAGGGAACTACAAAATTGAAACTTAAGGGAGTTAGTTAGTTTTAGACTAATAGAAATACAATCGATCACTTCTCAATGAGCCCAAGGTTTGCCTAGGTGTCGTTATACATTACCTGATTATTAGAAGATGAACACTCATATCTTAATTCTGATTCACGCCTGAAAAGCTATTTGCAAAAAAACATTTCAACCCACTTAACCATATTTTAACAAAGTCGCTAGCTAGACGTGATTCAATTACCGCTATTCGTAGGAGAAGTCCTAAAGGCAAGATATCCAATGCACATAAGAATTCCTAAAGACATGATTTCTAATATGCCAACTGCTTATTGATTATTAACTGGTCATGGTTACAAGGTGAGCGTGATGACAGAATGAAGTAAGGAACCTAAACCAGGATTTCTAATGAATGAGATGCATGACCTATACAGGTTGTCTATTGCGCAAATAATAGATAAAATCCTATAAGCATGTTTTCAACCCATGATTTATACTAAGCATGCATAACCCTCCCCCATATTCATTATTCACCCCAATTGTCTGTTTACAAATTATTACAAACCAATAGCATCAGAATTACAAAATAAAAAAATAAGAAGCTACATTATAGGGAGCCTTCAATCAGGCCCAATCTTCCAACCTCAACCCCTTCGAGATCACAACCTTTTCCATGGTCTAGGTGCGGCAAAGCTTCCTAGGGCCACCATTGGTTCCCTAGCCAATACCAGCACCTAGACAATTTAGAAAATTCCAGGATATGTGCAGTATGGAATGCCAGCCTTGTATGTCAAAGTTCAGTAGGTACTCAGAGATACCCAAATCAATGCTCACACGAAGGGGGTAGAACCTACTTCCTAAGAGTAGTGAGAGTGCTTGGTATAATTTTTTAAAGGAATTGAGTTTGAAAAAAACAGTTTGAAAATGATCCAACAAGAATCAGTTTTTGAAAGAAAATAATGGAAGAGTGTAACAGTCTTGAAAAGGAGGTGAGTAGGGCAATCTCAGAACTAAAATATCACACATGGTTCAGGGAAGCAAACACAAACAGGGGAAAGGGGAAATGGGGACAAGTAATTCACATGTAAGGACAGATTTGCACATACAAAGACATCAAAGAAAGCATAGCAAGGCTTGAACAGTCATAACACATCACAAAGTGTTCATGCCAAGGGCTTAACAACCTTAAATTGAGGGATTCCAAACAAACTCACACATCATGCTCAGGGATGGGGTTCAGGATTAATTAATAGCTAGGGAGGTCATGATTACATGTTGATAATGCACTGGGAGTAAGGAGGTCATGATTACATGTTGAAACAGTAGACATGCTGAATTCAGGAAAGGGTAATATAATCAATAAACTGGCAAGGAGGCATGCTAATTACACTATAAACAGCAGAACCATAAATAGAAGCATAAAAGAAATAAGAGGAAGTGCAATATGAATAAAACCATGTTGCTTTTGATTGCTGTAAATCAAATAGAAGACATACCAGTAAGAGAGCAAAAGCAGAATGCAAAGACAAATGAGTGACCTATATTAGCCTTGGCTTTCAGTCGGCTAAAAACAAGCAGGAGCAGAGTATAACGATAGAGCGGAAGAGCAAGAGAGAATGCAGGTTTTAAAGTATTTAGTGATATGTCAGTCAGAAGACTATTTATTTTCTTTGTAAAGACCTAGGGTATTTATAGTTAAGAGTAGGGGTGAAATAAGGTAAAAAATCACAGAAATATGTTAATTAAAGAACTCGGATTCAATTAATCAAAGAATCAAGCAAGTACTCCCATTAATTAAGGGAATCAAAATCAAACAAAGAGATTCAGCAGCATATAAGGTAAGTAGGAAAAAATCAGTGTAAAATTAAATAAGGGAAGGAATTGAGACTAAGTACTGCACCTAATAGCCAATTAAGACCAAATTCAGAAAAATCCTAATTAAGGAAACGCTTAAAAGAATAGAGTACTATAGCAAATAAGGTAACAAGTCCAATTAATTCAAACGGGCAAGTAGAATGCAAGGGTTTAAAAGAAAGTTCTTTGAATTAGCAATCAATCAAGGAAAATTAGAATCAATCATGTGAAGTCATGATTCTGCATTTTTATCATATAAATAGAGGTGAATGAACACAAATAGCGAGCCAAAATTAGTTACATAGATAGAAGGGGAACAAGAGATGAGCAAACACAATCACTCAGAGCTTAGTGGAAACAAACAAGTCACTCGAAGCACGGTGACCATGAAACATTAACAGGAGTCAAGCAAATAGGCTAGCAGACAAAACAAAAGTAAGAAAAAGCAGGCTCATACACGAAGAAACAAACTAACACATAGATACAAGGCAAAGGAAATTAGTCTAACACGCATAACCAAGGCAAAGAGGCATACCAACACCCTTAATCGAACAAGTAAACATTTTAGAAATTAGGGTTTCTTAGCAGAGTCAAATTAAAAGAGTAAGAGCATAGAAATTAGTCAGAATAAACGAAGAAGAGGTTTTTAATATAAAGAGAACCAGTCAAAGCATACATAAAGAAATCTAAGAAAACCCTAATTTTCAAGGAGAGTAAAAAAAATGATTCAAAGTAAAAGGTTTTTTCAGAATGAACTCGAAAATAAGAGGAACGTAGAGGAAAACACGAAAATATCATGAGAATAGCACTGTTTTGAGAGGTTCAGGAGAGAGTTAGGGTTTTATAAGGGGAAACATTAATAAAAGTGGAGAAAACCTGTTGAAACTTCATAGATCGTAACAGATGGGGTGTGAAATAGAACCGGAGAACCTGCAAATGGCAGAACCCGGAACCCTAGGTCTCAATCGCCATAGTCCATAAGCCTCGAAGCTCCCGGAGGTGTTTCACAGGACGGTGAGAGGCTCATCAGAGCCCCAAGGTTTAAGGAAGGTGGCCGGAGATGGCCAAAAACAGACTAGGTGAAGCCTTTAGGGACTGATTCCCATGGTGGGGGTTTTGGGGTCTCAAAAATAGAGAGAACCAGTGGTCTAAGGTGTCATGGTGGTTGATGGTCGAATGGGGTTAGATTGGAGGTGGCCGGAGAGGCGGTGGAGTTCATCGGAGAAGAAGAGAGAACCAGAAGGTTCTAGAGAGAAGGGAGACGGTGAGACGATATATATATATAGAGAGAGAGAGAGGGTCTCAGAGAAACTGAGTGGTTTCTGGGGAGGGGGTAGTTTAGATTTAATTAGGGTAATTAAATCCGGGCCGTTGATCTCATTTGATCAACGACTCAGATTAAAACGGATTAGACAGGGTTGTTTTGGGGATTGGGCTGGGTTGGCTTAAAATAGAGTATTGGGCCATTTAAAAAATCTGATAGGGGTGTGGCCAATTTTGCTATAATTAAAATAAATAAGGTTGTTTGTTAAATAGCTAATTTTTCCCTTTTATTATTTTATAAAATAGCAATAACGTTTTTAAAACCAAATTAAAAGCACTGAGCTAATTAATAATACATAAATGTTAATCCAAAAATACTGAAAATAATTTTATAATTACAAAACGCTATTAATCGCAATATAGGCTATAATTGCAGTTTTATGCAATTTAGCTTAAAAAATATTAAATAACTTTGTAAAAATATATAAAAAAAGATCCTCTTAATTATATATTGGTGTAGACATGAGAATGAAATAAATCATTCACAAAAAATGCTAGTTTGGAAAAAATCATTGAATTTTGTAATATAAAACTAGACAATAAACTGATTTTAAAAATCTTTAAGAATAAAGAAAAATATCAAATCTTTTGGGCATGCTTATATATGTATGTACATGCTATTTTGAGAATATTTTGAGTATAAAAATTATATAAAAAAAAATTGGGTATCAACATATATATATATATATATATATATATATATATATATATATATATGTGTGTGTGTGTGTGTGTGTGTGTGTATATATATATATATATATAGAGAGAGAGAGAGAGAGAGATATGTTTTTCATTCATTGTAGTCACTTAAATTTAACTAATAATGTTAGACTTTGAGAGTTCTTATATTGGCAATTATGACTTATGCTTTCAGATGTGCCACCTAGTCTCATGGACCAAAAGTCACCGTTAGACTTTTGAGTTCTTCTTTCACTTGTTACCGCATGGGGGGGAGATGTCCCCACCTAATAATTATCCATAATTTTATAATTAGCTAGTTAATATTCCACCAAACGAATAATTAATCAATTACCCATATAATTAAGAATTATCTCAAATTACTTAAAATAATTTACTCCTCATATATTTACTTCTCATATCGGGCTCAAACTCCCAAGTAGCCTCCTCATTCAGCGGCCCTTTCCAAAGCACTTTCATGGAAGAAATGTCCTAAGATCTCAACTTTCAAATCTGTCGATCAATAATACTACCGGCTCGTCCTCGTAATTCAAATCCTCATCAAGTTGCAGTGTGCTGAATTCCAAAACATGTGACTTATCTTCTTGATACTTCCGTAACATAGAAATATGAAATATTGGATGTACTCCTACGAGGCTAGAAGGCATTATAAGCCTATAGGTAACCTTCCTAACTCTCTAACACCTCAAATAGAGCAATAAACCTTGGTCTCAACTTGTCCTTCTTTCAATATATCATCACACCCTTCATATGAGAGAATTTTTAAAGTACCTTCTCGACCTATATATAAGCCACATAACAGACCTTCTTGTCCGTATAGCTCTTCTTCCTATTTTGTGATGTCCAAAGTAGATACTGAATCAATTTCACCTTCTACAAAGCATCACAAACCAAATCTGTAATAAACATCACAGCCTCACCAGCCTGAAACCAACAAATATGAGAACGTCACCACCTACTATATCAAGCCACAAATAGTTCTATTTAAATGTTGGTGGTAGCTGTCATTGTAGGCGAACACCGCCAAGGGTAGAAACTGGTCCCAATGACCTCCAAAATCAATAATACAGACCTACAACAAATCGTTAAGGATCTGGATAGACTGCTCAAACAGGCCATCCATTTGTTGGTTAAATGTAGTGCTCAAATCCACCTGCGTGCTCTTTGAACAACTCTCTAAATGTGTAAAGTGAACTGCGTGCCACGGTCTAATATGATAGAATTGGCACACATTGCAATCGAACTATCTCTCTGATGTAGCTATGATCTAAACTATATAAAGTGTAAAAAGTCAACACTGGAATAAAATTCACGAATTTGGTCAATTTGTCAATATTGACCCAAACGACGTCTAACTTCCTCAAAGTCTATGGTAGTCCTACCACAAAGTCTTGTGATGACCCGATGGGTCATTTTAAGATTTACCCCATATTCTATGATTCGAGACCATGAATAGCTCCATTTAGTGTTCCTTAAATTGTGTGCTCAGTTCGAGTATTTTTTTCCTAGAATGTGAACAATTTAAGAAAATGTGAATTTCCGTCTTTATAATGACTTGAGTTGAATACAATCAATGTTTTGTGTAATCGGACCCAGATAAGTATTCTGACAGTCTCAATGGATTAGTACTTTGATTTGGGACTTGAGGGTATGCCTGAAATTAAATTTTGAAGTCCCTAACTTGTTTTGATTCTTTTTATCGAAAACTAGCATTTTTTAAAGTTGAAGAATTACTAAGTTTGTTTATAAATTGACTTTTTAGCTAATGGGTTGGAATTTTGATGTTAAAACATGGAGTTCTGTTTTGCTATTTGAAACTTGTTGCAAAATTTGGTCCAATTCAGAATTTATTTGACATGATTCGGATGCTTATACGTGATTCTAGTGCTCTTGAGTTTCACTGTGTTCATTCATTTTGAGGATCTACTCGTAGATTTAGATATTATTTTGATTATTTGATCGCGCAAGCAAGTTTGTATGATGTTATTACACTTGTTTTCATATTTGGTATGGAACCCAAGATGAGTTGCAGATAGGCTATATATTGACTTTAGACTTTGGAGAATAATTGATGCCTTCTCTTGTCCGAATAGCCGCACAAAAACAGAGAATTGAAAGATACTACAACAGGAGAAAAAATATCCAACATTTTAGAATCGGGGACTTAGTCATAAGGAAATTCAACTAGAATACTCGAATCCTAATGAAGAAACACTGGGTCAGAGCTGTGAAGGACCGAACCGCGTCCTCGAGGTAGTTGGCAAAGGGTCCGACAAACTCGGCACCTTGGAAGGCGAACAACTTCCAACCAATTGCAATATGTCAATGCTCAAACTCTATTATTGCTAAAATCTCAATGGCCATAGGTTTCAAAGGCATGCGTTTCACTCTTTACCTTCGATCGGGTTTTTTATCCTAAAAAAGCATTTTTCACTAACAAGATTTGAACGAGGCAACAACTACATGCTACCTAAGGACTACTCAAAAAGTATTCAAGGCTTCTCTTCAATAAACCTCGAATACTGGGGGCACCCCCAAAAGGACACCTATTCGGAAAAGCCAAGAAGTGCTAAATGGGTTCCCGATAGGAAAACAATGTACCGGGCCAAATGATCGAACGAACCATGCCTGTATAGAGTAATCGAGACCCGAACAGCGAGAACATGTATTCTTCTACCAAGTAATCAAAGAATACTTTCCCCTTCGTAAAAGAATTTCACGTTTCAAAGAAGTTTGTTATTTCTTACAAAAGTGGCTCCAGAACCAAAATACGCCCCGAACACTTGGGGACTGGCGTCAAAAACTTGAAGACGTATGAACTCCGGGTCAAATGCTTAGAACTCGTAAGCCTTCAACAAGGCAATATCAAGTTTACAAAAACGACTCCAGGGCCCAAAATGACCTGAACACTCGGGAACTGGCGTCAAAAACTCGAAGCCGTATGACCTCTGGGTCAAATAACAATATCTACAAGACCTCAAGCGAGGCATGAACTATACTTGTACCAAGTAACCATATCTGTAAGACCTCAAGCAAGGCATGAAAAATACTTGTACCAATTAACCAAAACTGTAAGACCTCAAACAAGGCATGAACCATTCTTATACCAAGTAACCAAAACTATAAGGCCTCAAGCAAGGCTTGAACCATACTTGCACCAAGTAACCAAAAATGTACTTGTACCAAGTAACAAAAACTGTAAGGCCTCAAGCAAGGCTTGAACCATACTTGCACCAAGTAACCAAACTGTAAGACCTCAAGTAAGGCATGTAAAAAATTGTAAGACCTTACAAAGGGCATAATCACGATCTTAAAGTTAAGGCTATAAATTGAACTTATACAACCCCTAAAAATGCATACCCTTGATATAGATGCCGAAAACTACTTCACTCAAGAACTGAAAGGCTCCGGCCAAACACAATTACTACGATCACAAGGTTGTACCATCCAAACTAATGCGATTCGGGGATGCCCGACCGTCGCTATTAAAATCACACGCCTTCAAATACTTTGAAAGTACTTCAAAAAGAACTGGTTAAACAGGCTACCCTCGATAAAGGCAAAAGAGTTTCGACCACGTCAACTCCAAATTAAATGCTTCGAAACACTCAGCCACCGACTAAAAGCTCCCAAGTTGCTCGTTCATAGCCATATAACAACTGAAATCAAGGTTTTTCTCGAACCATCGAAGAGTCAGGCAAATACAATTTCTAAAAGTCCTAAACGAGGGAAAAATAAAGCCTATACTAGAGGTCATACCGACCCTATGCGTAAGAGCCACTACCGCCAGTTCATTTAAAAGGTCGTACTGACCTAATACGTAAGAGCCACTGTTGCCAGCCCATGTAAAAGGTCGTACCGACCTAATGCGTAAGAGGCACTGCCGCCAGCCCATATAAAAAGTCGTACCGACCTAAAGCATAAGAGCCTAAGACGCCAGCTTATATTAAAAAGTCGTACCGACCTAATGTGTAAGAGCCTAAGGTCAAACCTTAAATTTAAAAAATTAAGGGTCAATGAGCTCGATTCAAAACCCGACTTGAAGAGTTGAACCCGAAAAAATTTACTGAACAAGCCCAAGAGCAAAAGCATAAGAGCCTAAGACGCCATCTTATATTAAAAGGTCGCACTGACCCGACGCGTGAGAATTTAGAAAATCCACAGAAATAGCCTTAGGGCAGACACGACAGACTTATAGGTCGATAATCCCAGAAATACCTAAAAGATAGTAAGATATAGTCGAAACATGGCTCGGGGCTCAAGACCCAAACCACCGACTTTAGACCATTGCGAAATGCTCGACGATCAAATTTTGACCATTTTGAAATGCTCGACGGTAGCAGGAACCCAAGGGTCTAAATTTGAGACCCACAACATCGGATAAATTTCCAAACGAATGCCGCAAGATTTTCAAAGGGAAAGTAGAAAAAGGTAAACAATTGACACATATGTAAAAAAGATTCATAAAGTATGATTACAAAGCCTACATCTTGAGCCCTTACGAAGGCAGAAAGAAAATAAAAACCTTAATATATCACCGGAGCTATGCCTTCGACGACCCCCTCAGAAAGTACATTTTCAATAGCTTCGGACATAACCTCCAGGTTTCCAACCGCCTCCTCCCCTTCATGGACTTTGCCTCCATCTTCATCACCTCCCGAGTCACTGCTTGACTCATCTTTGAAAGGAGGCAGGGCCGCAACTTCTCTTTTATAGTATTCACCCTCTCAATATCGGTGATTAAATCAATGCCCCCCGCATATATATCCTCGAGTGTCTATCTCCGAGATTCTAACTGGGCAAGTTCCACTGCTTGGGTCAGGCATAACTAGTCCTCTTCAGACACCTTCCGAGCATGGGCATTCGCAGTAGCGGTGTCCTCCTTATGCGAGGTCACGAGCGACTCGGCCTCAGCCCTGACCTCGAATACGTAGTAGCCAACTCATTATGGAGATCCATATATTAACCGCTCTCAGCCCTCACGTCATCGAGGCAATGGATGATCAAAACCACCTCTCCCCAATTTTTATTAAGTTCAACAAATTTCCTTTCTACAAAACAGCCGATTATCAAATTCTATAGGTATAGATTATGGCATCTCTTTTAGAGATTACCTCACTCAAATGCCGCTTAAGTTCTAGAATTTCGGAGTCCCTGGCTCGGAGCTCCTTCCCCATAAGGTTATCTTTCTCTTTAAACTGCAAAAATCGATCGAAATACATTAAAACACCAAAGTTAGTTAGATGTGTGAACAAAAACAACAGGTACTATGTAACCTATTCAGTAAGACGAGCTTTTTCCCAAGACGTCACCTCTAAGAAATCCCGAAGGCCACGGAGGTCTTCCTTCCTCTTGCTAGAAAGAGCCCTAAACTTATCAGCTTCCGAAGTAATCTTCTTCTGTTCGCCCTCATGGCGAGTCAGCTCAATTTTAAAATTGGCAAACGTTTGATTATAAATCACATTGGCCTGGAACCACGAAAGAAATTGTTAGCAAGTCAAAGGTCAGGGCACCAAGCAGAATTTATGAATAGATACCTGCTCATATAGCCTGTCAATATCATTAAAAATGAGCAAAATCTCAGGTTCGGGCTTTTTTCAATCTCAGAAAAAGGATTTTCAAGCGTATTTTATCACCAATGGACGTCCCCACATCGGGAAACTACATATTGGGGGTGTCTTGTATCTTTCTCAGAGGAAAAGCCAATTTTGTAGGAGAATTGCTCACCCTAACGCCCTTGACCAATTCAATCGAGGTCGTACCTTCCTTTTGAGGAGCTTCGGAATTAGGCTCCCACGGATCGCCTACCAAGCACACCTCGGCTCAAGGGAAATATTGGCTGTCAACTGGCTCGGCAGTACCACCCGATACACATTCATAGGCCTATCCAACCCAAGGCAGGGCGACAAAGGAACCAAGCCGCGATTCAGAAGCTGCCAACTTAACCGTATATGAAACAGTCAGATCCTCTCCCTCTTCGGGTACCGTTAAGGGATCATCTTTCTTCTTGCCACCAGATCGGGGGCTCCCCGACAATTCTAGAATTAAAGTTGTTAAATCATCCTTATGACCTTCCAGTCTGGTTTTCTTGGATTCCGGAGGTTAAGGCGACGACCTCCCTTATTTTTTCATCTCTTCATCGGTATTTAGGGCACCCGATTCACCAGGCAGAGTTTCTCTCTTCAAGAAAACCTCCCCCAGACCTTCCCAAATATAAAACAAGCACGGGGAATGAGAACATAATTAGCAATAACTTTTGTAAAATTGAATCTACAGCAGAAAACTAAGTCCCACTGCGATCCTTGGTTTCCAATGAAGCCCTGGATAAATCGTACCACACGTGCTCAACATATGGGCAAATTGAGTCAAGTTTAACCGCCCAGCTTGAAAGATCCCTAACCGTATCAGGGTACGGCACGGCAGCTGTATCAGCGGAGGAAGTTAGGTCATGAGGAAATGCATCTGAAAGAAAGAAATATGCAGTTAATTAAGTATGTTTATTTATGCTTCATGTTCCTTCTTTCGGGGAACGGCATCCTCTCTGCAGGGATCAAGTTCGAAGTCCTAACTCGGACAAAATGGCTCATCTATCCCCCGTTCTTAACCTCGTCAGTATAAGCGAAGAGGGCCCTCGAGGCCCAGCAGCAGAGCTTAATTAGGCCACACCGGAAAATTTGGGGACAATACATTCTAATCAAAGGGTTTAGGGTGAAAAGCATCCCCTTAATCATATTCGCTTAATACCTAGTCATGTAAAGGATGCGCTAGAATGATAGATGAATTTGTCCAAGAGTCACTTGATATCGTTCGCAGAAGTCGGGGATCACGGGGTCTATCAAAGGCATGGATGGTACCATCCAAGGGTAAATGGATAGGTATACACACTGAGGAAGTCGGCCTTATACGTTTTTACTTCCTCCCTCTGAGAAGGAACCTCCACTAACACCGCATCTCCCCAATAATAGTCAATTTTTACCCTTTCTATGTCCGCTATTAAAATGATGTATCAAGATGCGGTTTCATATCGCCCTCGCTTCGAAGAAGGTCATTCGATATCAAAATCAAAGGTCGTCTCAAAGGCCTTTGGAACGTATTCTCCAGCATTAGAAGACGCTGATGCTTTACCCTCAGAGGAGAGCCTAGAAGAGGAAGGCACATCTTCCTGAGGGACAAAGTTGAAGTGCTCACTATTTTTTACCAAATGTTACAAAAATGAAACAAAAAATCACGCTTCAGGAAAAAATACGAGAGGAAGGTAAGCAGAAAGAAAAACTCTGTTGAGAGCCTGATGATGTAGTAGAAAGGAAGGGACGAAGAAACGAGTATTTATAGAAGCCTAATATGTGCGGTTGTAGCAGACCAAAGGGTAGAAACCACTATAATTAATTCAAAGGCTTTGAGGACTGTGTGGACGCGACCTTTAAAAGTCCAATTTGTTACATCAGCCACTTGGTAGGGTGAAACTACTTGCTTCGAAGGAAGCACCGGACATGCAAGATCTTGAGGTTGTTTCTCTTCATTTTACTCTGAGAAATGCAGGGACCATGTCACGACCTGGATTTTCCCATCCTCGGGAGTCGTGATGGTGCCTACTGGCGAGAAATAGTCAAGTCAACCTTTAACTACCTTTATCATTAACAAATTTACTTCTTTTGACAAATACCGAAAATATCATGATAACAGCAGAATAAAGTACATAAGCGGAAGTCTTAAATTACAGAATCTGAACAACAATGCGGAAAATCAACATAAGCCTCTACCCAAGACTGGTGTCATATACTCACGAACTACTAAGAGTGCTAAATACAACCGTACGAAAGGAATATAACTGTTTGTCTCGAATTACATGAGATAACAGACTGAAATAAAGATATAAGAGACACCATACATGCGGACGCCTGCAAGGCTACGTCAGTATCTCGCTGGACTTAATTCTAACTCCCGCGCTACTGCAACTGCTGTCCAACACCGGGATCTATACAAAGGAGCACAGAGTGTAGTATCAGCATAACTGACTGAATGTGCTGGTAGGTGTCTGGCCTAACCCCGGCGAGGTAGTGACGAGGCTAAGACCAGACTCCAGATAATCCTGTGCATATATATATATATATATATATATATATATATATATATATATATATATATATATATATATATATATATATATATATATATATATA
>MU706344.1:26565-60221 GCA_026770625.1 Nicotiana glauca
ATGGAAATAACAATTTAAGCTGGGGAAGGGAGCATACTTCGGGGGCAACAGGTAGAAATAAAATATCAGAAATAACAGAGTGTACATCTACAGTTTAGCTTCTAGCACAAAATAAAGAGATAAGACAACTTTCATATTCAACTTATCTTTTTGCAGGCATGCAACCCGATCCCATTTCTCAATATCTCGTGGTAGGCGAACCACCCGCTCCCATTTCAATATACCTTGTGGTAGGCGTACCACCCGCTCCCTTTTCAATGTCACTTGTGGCAGGCGTACCACTCGCTCCCTTTTCATTATCACTTGTGGCAGGCATACCACCCGCTCATTTTTCATTATCACTTGTGGTAGGCGTACCACCCGCTCCCTTTTCATTATCACTTTTAGTAGGCGTACCACCCGCTCCCTTTTCATTATCACTCGTGATAGGAGTACCACCCGCTCCCTTTTCATTATCACTTGTGGTAGGTGTACCACCCACTCCCTTTACTTCCAACGCAATACAAAATACAATCCCGACAAGGCAAAATAATCAAAATACAACCTCCCAGCAACGGAAAACAATAACAACAAGTCAAATATCCCAACAAGGGAGAGTCAACTATAACCAACCCTACTCAACTTCTACTTGGCACAATTAATACCAATATTCGGTCACAACCTTTATAGGATCAATTAAGGATACACAATTATCAATTTAAGACCCATTGTCATGCTTGAAACCAACGCATGGATACTCGTCACCATGCCCATAGGTCGTACTCGACACGAAACAAGTAGCAATTATGACTCGACTCCTAATCCCTCAAGCTAGGGTTAAACCAAACATTACCTCGATGCTTTGAACTCAACTCAAGCATCAACTATAGCTTTACCCCATGATTCCACCTCCAATCCACTCGAATCTAGTCACAAGTTACTTAATTACATTAATAAACACTAAATGAGTCAACCCCAATGCTTGAAAATGAGTTTTGCAAAGTTTTACCCAAAAAGGTCAATAATGCCCCGAGCCCACGTGGTCAAAACCCGAGGTTCAAACTAAAACCCTGTTACCCATTCCCCCACGAACTCAAATATATAATTTATTTTGAAATCAGACCTCAAATTGAGGTCCAAATCCCCATTTTTGAAAAACCTAGGTTCTACCCAAAATACCCTATTCCCCCATGAAAATATTTGATTATAAGTTAAAATCATGTTAAAAGATGCTAAGGAGTGAAGCAAATGAGCTAGAAATCACTTACCAATCGTTTTGGAGAAGAAAGGTTCTTTGGAAAATCGCCTTTTATGTTTTGGGGTTTTAAAAAGTGTAAAATAACTGAAATTCCTGTTTATTTATACCCCTATGAAGCTCCCTGTGCGGACCGCGAAAAAAGGACCGTGGCCGCACAGACCTCCCTGAAGACCTGCAGATCATAGCCCAGTGCCGACCGCACAAAACCGACCGTGGCCACACAGCATCCACCGTGGACCGCTCAAAGGCGACCGCGGCCGCACGCGATTTCTTGCGGACCGTGCAAGAGGGTTCGGAGGCCTGCAATATTTCCTGATCCTACAACATCTGATCTTTTAAGTCTAAGGCATCCCGGAACCTACTCGAAACTTAAGTATGACTCACCCAAGCCCTCGAAACTCCAACCCAAGTATGCACACGACCTCAAAACATCCTACGAACATATTCGTATTATCAAATCACCACTATAAAATCGTGAACATTGAATTAAGCCTCGAGTTCAATGAGATTTTCTCAAGATTCCTATTAAAACATAGATTTCCTAATTAGGCTCCGGATCACACCAAACGACGTCCGTTTTTAACCAAACTGTACAGGAGTGATTCAAATCATATATAAGACTTGTACCGGGCGCCGGAACCAAAATATGGGCCTGATACCATTACTTTCAAATTAGATTTCATTTAAATTTTCTTTAAACATTTTCGAAAAATAATTTCACTTAAAAATACATATCTCGGGCTCAGGACCTCTAAATTCAATTCCGATCATATGACCTCTTCACTGAACACGAACAGAAGGGAAACTCTTGGATCTCAACTGACGAACCAGCCAGTCTAGGATAGCTACCGGCTCCTCCTCATAAGACAAGTCCTTGTCCAACTGGATAGTGCTGAAATCTAACATGTGGGATGGATCGTCGTGATACCTCCGAAGCATGGACACATGAAACACTAGATGCATGACAGTTAAGCTAGGCGGTAATGCAAGTCTATAAGCCACATCCCCCGCTCGATCAAGAATCTCAAACGGGCCAAGAAACCTAGGGCTAAGCTTGCCCTTCTTCCCAAACCTCATTACGCCCTTCATAGGCGACACTCGGAGCAATATCCGCTCACCAACAATAAAGTCCACATCTCGAACCTTGCGGTCTGCCTAGCTTTTTTGCCTAGACAGAGCTGAACGAAGCCTATACTGAAATATCTTGACCTTGTCCAAGTCCTCCTGAACCAAATTCGTACCCAAAAACCGCGCCTCTCCCAACTCAAACCATCCAACCGGTGACCGACACCGCCTACCATATAAAGCCTCATAAGGAGCCATCTGGATGCTCGACTGGTAGCTGTTGTTGTAGGCAAACTCCGCTAAAGGCAAGAACTAATCCCACGAACCCCCAAAGTCAATAAGACAAGCTCGGAACATATCCTCTAAAATCCAAATAGTCCGCTCGGACTGACCGTCCATCTGGGGATGACATGCTGTGCTCAAATCAACCCGTGTGCCCAACTCTCGCTGAACCGCTCTCCAAAAGTGCAAGGTAAACTGCGTACCCCGATCAGAAATGATAGACACGGGCACACCATGAAGGCGAATAATCTCCCGAATATAGATCTCATCAAATCTCTCAGAAGAATATGAGACTGCTACAGGAAGGAAATGCGCTGACTGTCACACCTCCTTTTTACACACCTACCCCGAAGGATAAATGTATAAGGGAGTTTTTCCATTTAAAGTGACATTATTCGAAATTGAATTATTTATTTCTTTTTTAGAGTCGCCACTTGGGAAAGGATTAGCTTTTGGTATCCCAAGTCACCGATTTAACTTGATTCCCAAATCGAGGAAAATTTCGACTTCCCAGTTGGAGTCTGCGAACCAGAAATTCTGAATAAGGAATTCTGTTGACCCGAGGGAAGGTGTTAGGCACCCCCGGATCCCGTGGTTCTAGCATGGTCGCTTAAATTATTATAATTGGCTAAAATCTAAATTTTATGCATGTTCCAACCTATAGTGCAATTTTAAATTATTTACGGCTTTTAATTAATTTTAAAGAAAGATTTAACATCATTTAAAATATGTCTTTGGATCATGTCACATGAAATGCACCTGCAATCCGAAACACATTTTATTCAACGTTGTAAGATTTAGAGTTGGGTCACATGAAATGCACTCCCGAGTTTAGGAAGATTAATTATTAAAATAATGCGCCTAAAGCAACTACGCATTTTTAACTTTGCGAGGGCCATGGGAAATTAAACTAATGGCACACCTCCATTTTAATTTCAAAGGATTGTACTCAACTAAAGCAAACTACGGATATTCATAATTATTTTCCTAAATTTGAGATTATTGCAAGGCCATTGATTCGATTCTTGCACTTGACAATCAAATTTTCCTAAACTACAGATTTGATTCGATCAATTCTTGCACTTGACAATCAGGCCCAACTCCTTACTGGTCCAAAATTTGAATTTTTTTTTTTTTTGTCCTTTAATGTTCATGAAAAAAAAACAGCATAATATATATACCTCAATTCTAGCATGATAACTTAAAACAAACCAAGCTTATAGAAAACTACACCTAAAAAAATCATGAACATTAAATATCTAGGCATAGACAATTGAGTTTGGACCTACAACAATAACTGCCAATTCTGTCATCAACAAATAAATTTAATTAAAGAAACTAAAATAGATTTTTATTAGCTTACAAAGACAATAAAATGAAAAGCAAAGCTATATTAATAAGTAAATTACCTTAGGCATATAACTACCAGCTAATCACGTGTATCTTAATCATCTTTGATGAGATCAGTCACTCATACTAAAAAAAACAAAGGAAAAATCATTCTAACAGTGATTATCGACCAAATGACACCAATATGCAGATTTATTCTAACTCTATGCATCAAAAATAGTTCAATGTTAATTTAAACTTGCATCCAACAGTGATAAACTTTTCAGAGAAAATAAGGGAATGATTATTGCAAATTTTAGTGTGATAGAACATCTAACAACCCATTACAACATTTTGAATCAAGTTTCATACCCGAAACGCCAATAAGTAGCTAATCGAGAGTCAGAAGCAACGCCAGCAATAACAATCCCACACGTCCACATCTTTAGCAACCCAGACAAGTAAAAAAAAAGAAAGGAGTAGAGGAAGAGTAGTTCATACTTGAACTGCAAAATGAACATTATAAACGAAAATGGATACCCATCCTTGAATGGATCTCGTCAGCTTCACGGTCAGGAATCTCAAATGCAAGGGATCCGGTTGTGAGTTGCCCTTGAAAGAGAATGAAGAAACAGGGATGGTGGCTGGTATTTTTGGGAAGGATCTGTTGTGTTTTCCATGGAAAGACGAAGAAGAAAGGAGAAGTAGCGAGGGTTAAGGTGGTGCTTGTGTTCAATTTTTGGAAGGGAGGGGTCTGATGGTTAGGCTCCGTGACGTGTGGTGTCTTTTTTAGGTGATATTGAAAATGGAGAAAAGGCTGGTTGAGAGATGGTGTGCTGCTCCTCTCTTTTGGAATAAAGGATCTGATAATGTATAATGTGTGTTCTTGCAATTAGGGTGTAGGTATTATTATATAGGGGTAGAGATTAGGTTAGAGGTATGGGCCTAGGGATTATGGGTTAGGAAATTTGGGTCTGGGTTGGGGAAAATTGAGTGGGTCTTTAATTAAAATGACCCAATTTCACAAGACAAAATATTTTCCAAATTGTTTCTTTTATTTTCCAATTTTTCCTTTTTTTTATTAAAACCCTACAAGTTAAAAAAAATCCTAAATTATCCAAAAGTGTGAAATTAAACTAATTAGCTAATTATCAAAATTATAAAAGCTACTTAATCCTAAAAGAAGAAAAAATAAAATAAAATAAAAGGAGAAAGTGTAAAAATGAAGTATTTTTTGTGATTTTCAATCTTTTATAAAAACAAATAATTACTAGCTAATTCTAAAAATATAAAAAAAATTCTAAATGCAATGCATGATATTTTTTTATATATTTTTTTCATAATTTAAATAAAACTTAAACATGCACAAAAAAAGCAAACAATTAATAAAATATATAAAAATTCCTAAAAATGATAAATAATTAAAAAAAATCTATTTTCTTGGATTTTGTATGAGTGTTTCATAAAGGGAAAAAATCACGTGCTTACACTGACTTGGTCAGCCTATCAACAATGACCCATATAACGTCGAACTTCTTCCGAGTAAGCGGAACTCCAATAACGAAGTCCATAGTGATTCCTTCTCAGTTCCACTTGGGAAGCTCAATCCTCTGAAATAAATCACCAGGCCTTTAATGATCGTACTTAACCTGTTGACAATTCAAACAACAAGCCACATATGCTACAATATCCTTCTTCATTCTACGCTACCAACAATGTTGCCGCAAATGCTGATACATCTTCGCGGCGCCCGGATGAATAGAGTACCGAGAACTGTGGGCCTCCTCTAAAATCAACTCTCAAAGCCCATCTACATTGGGCATACAAACTCGCCCCTGCGATCTCAAGACCCTATCCGTATCTAATGTAACCTGCCTGGCACCTCCTTGCTGCACCGTGTCTCTAAGGACACATAAATGGGGATCATCAAACTACCGATCACGCATACGCTCCAATAATGAAGAACGAGCGACCGTGCAAGCTAACACACGACTGGGCTCCAAAATGTCCAGCCTCACGAACTGATTGGCTAAAGCCTGAATATCCAAAGTAAGCGGCCTCTGAATGACCGAAATATAAGCAAGACTCCCCATACCGCTGACTTCCTACTCAAAGCATCGACCACTACATTGGCCTTTCCCAGATGATATAAAATGGTGATATCATAATCCTTCAACAACTCCAACCACCTCTTCTGCCTCAAATTCAACTCCTTTTGCTTGAACAAATACTTAAGACTCTTGTGATCCGTGAACTCCTAACATGCCACGCCATATAGATAATGCCTCCAAATCTTCAATGCATGAACTATGGCTGCCAACTTTAAATCATGAACCGGATAATTCTTCTCATGAATCTTCAACTGCCTCGAAACATAGGCAATGACCTTGCCATCCTGCATCAACACTACTCCAAGCCCAACACGGGAAGCATCACAATAAATTGTATAGGGCCCTGAACCCATGGGCAAAACCAACACCGGTGCCGTAGTTAGATCTGTTTTAAGCTTCGGAGAGCTCGCCTCACACTTAATCGACCATCTGAACTGGTCACCCTTTCTAGGTCAATCTAGTCATCGGGGCTGCAATAGATGAAAACCCCTCAACGAACCGACGATAGTAGCCTGCCAATCCCAAGAAACTCCGAATCTCTGTAGTTGATGCTTGTCTAGGCCAGCTCTTGACTGCCCCAATCTTCTTCGTGTCTACCTTAATACCCTCTAGTGATACAACGTGACTCTGAAATGCAACTGAACTCAGCTAGAACTCACACTTGGAGAACTTGGCATATAACTGACTATGCCTCAGAGTCTGAAGAACCACTTTAAGGTGTTTCTCGTGCTCTTCCTGGCTGCGGGAGCATATCAAAATGTCATCAATAAAGACTATCACGAACAAGTCCAAGTAAGGCCTGGACACTCGGTTCATCAACTCCATAAACGTTGCTGGGGCATTGGTCAATCCAACTGACATGACCAAGAACTCATAATTCCCGTACCGAGTGCGGAAAGCAGTCTTAGGGACATCAGATGCCCTAATCCTCAACTGATGGTAGCCAGATCTCAAGTCAATCTTGGAGAATACCCTGGCACCCTGAAGCTGGTCGAACAAATCATCAATCCTCGGTAGCGGATACTTATTCTTGATTGTCACCTTGTTCAATTGTCGGTAATCAATGCACATCCTCATGAACCCATCCTTCTTCTTGACAAATAACACCGGCGCACCCCAAGGCGAAATACTGGGTATAATGAAACCCTTCTCAAGAAGATCCTGCAATAGGTCCTTTAGCTCTTTCAACTCCGGTGGGGTCATACGATATGGCGGGATAGAAATGGGCTGAGTGCCTTGAGCCAAATCAATAAAAAAATCAATGTCCCGGTCGGGTGGCATAACCGGCAGGTCTGAAGGGAAAACATCGGGAATTTCTCGGACAATAGGTATAGAACTAATAGGAGGGACCTCAGCACTGGAATCGCGAACATAAGCCAAATAGGCCAAACACCCCTTCTCGACCATACGCCGAGCATTCACGTATGAAATAACGACACGAGTAGAATAACCTGGAGTACCTCTCCACTCTAAACGAGGCATACCCAGCAAAGCTAAGGTCACAGTCTTGACATGGCAATCCAAGATAGCGTGATAGGGTGATAACCAATCCATCCTCAATATAATATCGAAGTCAACCATATCTAAGAGCAATAAATCTACACGGGTCTCAAGACCCCCAATCACTACAATACAAGAATAATGGGCACGGTCAACCACGATAGAATCACCCACCGGTGTAGACACATAAACTGGAACACCTAATGCACCACTAGGCATGACCAAACATGGTGCAAAATAAGACAAAACATATGAATATGTAGACCCTGGATCAAATAGTACTGAAGCATCTCGATCACAAAGAAGAACCGTACCTGTAACAACTGCATCTGAAGCTTCAGCTCGGGCCTGGCTTGAAAAGCATAAGAGCGGGGCCGGGCTCCACCACCCTGAACCATATCTCTAGGTCGGTCTCTTGCTGGCTGGCCTCCACCTCTAGCTTCCTGAGCTAAACCTCTAGGACATCTACCTCCACCTCTAGCACCTCTACCCCTACCTCTAGTTGGCTGGGCTGGCTGTGGAATACCCGGTGCCGGTACCATAGCACGAGAACTCTGATACTGAGAGCCACCTAGCGCGCGAGGGCAATACCTAGCAATGTGCCTCGTGTCGCCACAAGCATAACAAGCTCTCGGCTGTTGGGGCTGACGACCCTGAAAACTCTGAAGCGGTGCTGCAATGATGGGCTGCTGATCGGAATACTACGGTTGAGAACCACGACTACCTGAAGTACCCTGGGAGACCTGGAGGGCTGACTCAACGGGCCTAGGAGTATGGCCTCTACCATACGAATCTCTACTCCAAATGAGGTAACACTGAATCTGCCAGAATGACGGGGCCTCTTATCTGACCTATGACCAGCTCCATGTGACAGAAGCATCTCAACTTTGCGGGCCACATTGGCCGCCTCCTGAAATGTGATTTCACTCCCGTCCTCCTTGGCCATCTGAAGACGAATCGGCTGAATTTGACCATTAATAAACCTCCTCACCCTCTCTCTCGGTGGGAAGTATAACAAGAGCATGGCGAGCTAGATCAATGAACCTGGTCTCATACTAAGTGACCGTCATGGAACGCTGCTGGAGGCGCTCAAACTGCCGCCGATAAGCCTCTCGCTGAGTCACGGCGAGAAACTTCTCCAGAAACAACACTGAAAAATACTCCTATGTCAAAGATGGCGACCCGACTGTCCTAGATAAACAATAATCCCTCCACCAAGTCTTGGCTGATCCAGGTAGGCGAAAAGTAGCAAAATCGACCCCATTAGTCTCAACAATGCCCATGTTCCTGAGAACCTCGTGTCAGCTAGATAGAAAATCCTGGGGATCCTCAGTGGAAACACCGCTGAATGTAGTAGTGAAGAGCTTGGCAAACCTATCCAGCCTCTACAAAGCATCTGCGGACATAGCCGCTCCATCGCCGGTCTGAGCAACTACCCAGGCTGAACTGCCATAGCTGGGTGAACCACTAGAGTCTGAACCTGGGCAGCTACCTGCTCCATAGTACGTGTAGCAGGAGTCTGGGCTCCTTCTCCAGCGTGAGAAGTGCTGGTGCTACAGGAAGTAATCCTGCTTGGGTGACACTCTCCATGAGGCCCACCAATTGTACTAGTGCGTCCTGAAGGACCAAGGTAGCAATAAACCCCTCTTGGACCTGAGTTGGGTCCATCGGAATTGCTGGGACCGGAACCTCCTCCTCAAAGTCAACCTGAGGCTCCGCCGCTGGTGCTGCTGCTCGGGGCTAAGCTCTGCCCCTACCTCGGCCTCTAGCACGGCCTCGTCCTCACCCTCTTCTCCTAGTGGGAGTTGCTTGGGGCTCAGACTGCTGATCGGTAGATGAGGAAGCACGTGTTCTTGCCATCTACGAAAGAATAGAGTAGAAATTCAATTAGCATTGACAAACCGAACCGCACGACAAAAAAGAACAAATCTAAAACTTTTCCTGACTCTGTAGCCTCTGGGGGATAAATACAGATGTCTTCGTACCGATGCCGCAGACTCTACTAAGCTTGTCCATGAGTTGTGAGACCTATGTAACCTAGAGCTCTGATACCAACTTGTCACGACCCAAATTTTCCCACCTTCGGGAGTCGTGATGGAACCTACTGACAAGAGCTAGGCAAGCCAACCTTTAACTACCTTTGTCATTAAAAAATTTACTTCTTTTAACAATTACCGAAAATATAATGATAACAGCAGAATAAAGTACATAAGCGAAAGTCTTAAATTACAGAATCTGAACAACAATGCAGAAAATCAACATAAGCCTTTACCCAAGACTGGTGTCACATACTCAAGAACTACTAAGAGTGCTACATACAACTGTATGAAACGAATATAACTGTTTGCCTCGAATTACATGAGATAACAGACTGAAATAAAGATAGAAGAGATGTCGGGCCTGCGGACACCTGCAAGGCTACCTCGGTATCTCACTGGATTGAAGGCTAACTCTCGCACTATTGCAGCTGTTGTCCAACACCGAGATTTGTACAAAAGAGCACAGAGTATAGTATCAGCACAACCGACCCCATGTGCTGGTAAGTATCTGGTCTAACCCAGACAAGGTAGTGACGAGGCTAGGACAAGACTCCAGATAAACCTGTGCAGATATATATATACAAGTACAACGGAGAAGCAGCAGGAAAATAACAATTTAAGCTGGGGAAGGGAGCATGCTTCGGGGGCAATAGGTAGAAATAAAATATCAGAAATAATAGAGTGTACATCTACAGTTTAGCTTCTAGCACAAAATAAAGAGATAAGACAACTTTCATATTCAACTTATCTTCTTGCATGTGTGCAACCCGATCTCATTTCTCAATATCTCGTGGTAGGCGTACCACCCGCTCCCATTTCAATATCGCTTGTGGTAGGCGTACCACCCGCTCTATTTTCAATATCACTTGTGGTAGGCGTACCACCCCTCCCCTTTTAATATCACTTATGGTAAGCGTACCACCCGCTCCCTTTTCATTATCACTTGTGATAGGCGTACCACCGGCTCCTTTTTCATTATCACTTGTGGTAGGCGTACCATCCACTCCATTTTCATTATCACTTTTGGTAGGCATACCACCCGCTCCCTTTACTTCCAACACAATACACAATACAATCCCAGCAAGGGAAACAATCAAAATACAACCTCCGGGCAAGAGAAAACAATAACAACAAGTCAAACATCCCTACAAGGGAGAGTCGGCTATAACCATCCCTACTCAACTTCTACTTGGAATAATTAATACCAATATTCAGTCACAACCTTCATAGGATCAACAAAGGATACACAATTATCAATTTAAGACCCACGGTCATGCTTGACACCAACCACTACTAAAAATTACAGCTATGGCAACTCTTCGAAAACCGTTGCAATAGATACGCTAACCGTACCTGTAGGGCTATTGGGACGAATTTTGACGCGTTTCGGGATTCAGCGTTACAATAGGTCTATTGGAATGGTTATTTGCAACGGTTTCAAAACTGTCTCCATATATAGGAACATTGTAACGGTTTGGGCTGGTACTATTGTTGTACCTATAGAAACGGTTTTAAACCATTCTGGTATAGTAATACAACCTATTTTATAAGTCTATTGCAATGGTTTTTGTGATATATTGCAACGATTTTGTGATATATTGGAACAATTATTAGTATCCTATTGCAACATAAATTATTACATATTGTAACGATTATTAGGTGTTGCTCTTATTATTTGCTAAGTCTATTGGAACAGTTATTTTCTCTATTGCAATAATTTTCAATTGTAATTTCTGATATTTATGGAAGCAAAATGAGGAATATTTTCCTATTCAACGGAATTTTTTACACCATAACTTATATTAACCACGAAATAAAATTAAAATATCCAACTAGCATTATTCATATACAAAAACAAAATATGAATACGTTGTTTGATCAACAATTCAAAAGTTAAAATAGAAGAGTTTGCATACAAAAAGTTCTAAACTAAAATATCCTTAAACATAATAATAGAAAGTCTAACAACGATAAACAACACTCAAGTAAGGTCTTCATCACTGCTTTCATCCGCAATTGCTGCACTTATAAAAGACAATGAGAAATTAAATAAAATTTTTAGGATAATTGAAGCACAAAGTAATTGAATGACCAATTTGATAACTCGAAAATTATCAAACTCTCTAAATTCTTAAATTTTTCAGCAAAGTTTTCTTTGTAAATATTACTATCCCAAAATTTTCAACCTGCTCAAAATATCATTTGTAAATACCACTATTCCAAAATTTTCAACCTGCTCAAAACATGATACCATTTTCATGAAAGACCTAAGATCCATCCACAAATAACAAGATGAGTAGTTGTACTTTAAGCAACACACAACAAACTAGAATCTGCAACAAACAAACCAAATCAAACAACTCTCCAGCCTCTTTTTTTTTAAGCAAGACAATCTACCTTAACATCTTCTAACATTATTAGATCACAAAAAAACATCATCAAAATAATATTAAGTCTGGCAACTATGGAACAATCCAAGAAAGTTCCAAGCAACTACCATGTAAAACAATCTAATCCTCAATACTCTAGATTAAGACTACATTTGATATGATCTTTTGATCCCACTCTATCACAACTATTGCTACATTTACACAGTTGCCTCAGATAAAACTAAATGAATACTAAAAACTTCACACTAGAACATATAGCAGGAAAACTAGTAATGGTCAATGTCAATCACAATATTTAAAGACATAAAATTCAACTCTTCAACAATTCAAAAGTTATATAGGTGTTTCAACGCAATGAAAATACATCCCTATAGAAAAATAAGCATTATATGAAGAATATAAAATAAGACCGCAAATACTAGTAATTAATCATATGAAATCTCACTTGTTACATAGGGCAAAAGGGGAAAGTATTACATCATACATATAAATAAGCAATATTTTAACCCAAACAACATAGTAGTTTAAGACACGCAATAAGAACTAATTTGACATACACACTGGTCCATCCACCCAACCTGAAAGCAACTGTGATTTTTTGCTTTCATTATATTCACGGCTCATCTTATTAAAGGAATCTTTTTCCAATTGAAAATTTTAGATGTGACTGCTCTAGCATGTGTAAATGGAGCTATCAAAGTCTCTCAATTTTCGTTTTTTCTCTTAATTTTCTTACTCGTTTTTTCTTAGCAAAAGAACAATCCCACTTTATTTCGTTCAATATGCAATATTAAATCAGTATTTTTTTAATTTTAAATATGCAATATTAATACCTGGAATGAGTTGGCCTTCTTTTAAATATGTAATTCCTGAACACTAATGTCGTGCAAGGACATCTGCAACAACTTTTTGAAGGATAGTTGCCTTTTATTCCTCAATATTTTCATCCATTCTTTGTATCTTCTCCTCCATTTCTTGTAGATAATTTGTAGTATTTGAAGAGGATTCAAAACATCCTACTTTCTCCATGGAGAAATATGACAAAAATGCCTTGTACTCTGCAATTCGAGGTTTTGTTTGAAATGAATTGAATGGTTTATATCTGTTTTTTAAATAGCAAGAAAGTAAAAAGGGAAAAAAAACCAGTAGCCGTTAAGCCGAGAAAAAAAGGGAAAAAGACAACAGCGGTGTATACATACTATCAAACCAACAAGCTGCATTTATCTTTGGCTAGTCTTTAAAAATTGCAGTAGCAGCAAACAAAGTGTATGCAGTAACAACAAGAAGAAGTTTATGCAGTAGCAACAAGGAGGAGGAAACATCTCCAGGAACTTTAAGAAGAACTTCAAGAAGAAGAAGAAGAAGAACTTTAAGAAGAAGTCCACCAGCAGAAGAAGAAGAAGAAGAAGAAAAAGAAGAAGTAGAAAGAAGTACACATACCTGGAGTTTCTCTGAGTTCGAATACCTAAGGAGTTCCTTAAACTGAGAAGCTGGAGCATCGTCAGGAATATTTTGCGGTGGAGTTTCATCATTATAATAGGCGTCAAAGTGATCTTTTTTCAATCTGCTCTTGTGCTTTCTCCAGGCAGCTTGTACTAATTCCAAAGTATTTTTTTCAGCTTCAGGAATATCATATTTATCCTACAATTGATGTCAAATCTGTTAGTGCAGAAAATATGAAAGATTTTCAACCAAAAATTAAAAGTAAAGAAGTTCAGACCTTGGTATATTCCCATAGAAGCAATTTTCATTTCCCATCGCAGAGCTATTTCTCAAGGACTAATAGCGAGTGAAAGAAATCTGTAGTACATTATCATGCTGAGAACTCAACAGATTACCCATTTAACACCAAATATTCTTAATACATGGTATCAAAGCGTAAAAGACTCAGAACTAGTTTCACTACATACATACTATACGCTTATACTATTTTAACCAAGCTAAACAATAATGTATTAGGAATCAAGCTCTCTAAAATTCTTACCGAATGTTATTAAGTCCTAAAAATGTGTGTCCAACAGATAGATATTACAAAAAACATCCAATCTCATGTTATTACATTCAAGCAAGTTATTTCAGACGTAACCTTTAAAACATAAACAATAACTAGATCATGAGATCCAACCTAATGTCATGTATATCAGTTATATTACATCCAAATTTAAGAGTAATACATGGTTAACACATAGACCTTTTGGATGATACGGTCTCCACACCCCGTTGCATATTCCAACAAGAAAGAAGACCATAACATACTAATTGATCCAATGATCTATAAGATGCCATTTGAAGAGTTCTACTTTGAGAATTTATACTAATATTTATGAGCTGAACTCTAAAGATTAGAAATCCAGTAACTTCAACAACAATAAATAAGCTAAATATTGTCTGAAGTATGCAGTAATATGTGCCCGCTAAGTAATATTTATAGTCAAGGCCTTACTAACTAATATAACCACTTATTTCTATGCCTGATAAGTAATATTTCACTATAATATTTAAATCAGACTTAGTTTAAAATTCGAAAATCTTATTTTTTTTTCCCAGTCAAAGAGAGAACAAATAGAAAAAACATCAAACAGAATAATAAGAAAAGCAAAGGACAACTTACAGTCTAAAACATGTATATTTAACACATCCATTATTCCAACATCCTAACAATGAAAGTAGCTAGGAATTTTTAGATGTATAAGATACGGAAGACAAATTGTTCTTTAAGAATTAAACTCATGCATCAACAAAGAGAAATATCATAAGATGAATTGAAGTAGTATGCTAGCACTTGACATCAAGAGTTGATTCTGGAATAAGTACCTCTCCATTGGATTCTCGAGAATAACTTTGTCCCAAAAATGCACGATTAGCAAGTTTATCTACATACAAATTATCATATATTACAAACGAAATCAAAATGTTTGATAACAAAAGTTCCTAAACCATCTAAAATTTTACCTATAATTCAAAAATCTTCTTAAGGTTTCAGGACAATGATAGCATTAATATACTGGGTGAAAGTGTCGTACGTACGAAACTAACATAACAACCAATTATTGACTTCGTTAAAGATGGAATTGTCTCTGTACAATTTTCTCTCTGCTACGATAGAAGTTTTTAAAAAATAAGTACCTATACTAGTTTCCTATAGATTTCTGAAGGTGGTCAACTTCGGATTCAAAGTGAGAACTGAATCAAAAGCATATCGTGAAATTATAACAAGGGAACAACAATCAACCATCAACATTCAGTTGCTTATCTCTTGATTATTGATATGACCAAAATTCCAATATTAGGGAAAACACTATAGCGTTGAGAGATGAGAAGCGGAACCAAAAGCAACAAACATGAAGAAATCAACACAAAGCCTACACACAAAGGAAAGAAAACTTTGGTAGAGCTTACCTTAACAGACCTAGAAGCGCGCTCGATTGAGGTGTGGCAAGACTCGCTGGAGATAGGATTTGACGGAGGGATTGGGGTTGGAAACAATTAGGGGTTGAGTGTTGGCTTTCGATATTTTCTAAGTGGGTATTCAGTAAGTGATATCACATATTCTGAATAAAGACCACTTATTAGGAATAAGAAATTAAAAATATTAATTAAAAAAATTTGGACTGAAAGGTCGATATTGCGCGGGTTTAGAAAATTAGAGAAGGAAAAATTGGGGGGAAAACACAACCGTCCCCATAAACAAATCTATTGAGACGGTTTAATAGATCGTCCCTATAGAGTAATCTGCGGTGATGGTTATATGACTATTGTAACAGTTTACTTTTATAACAGTACCACTAGGTTCACCAGGCTGTGGGAACAGTTATAACCGTGGAAGTAGCCGGTCTATTGTAACGGTTCTATAACCGTTGATAAAAAATCATTGCAATAGGACAAATTTCTAGTAGTGAACGCATGAATACTTGTCACCATGCCCATACGTCATCCTCGACACAAAACAAGTAGCAATTATGACTCGACTCCTAATCCCTCAAGATAGGGTTAAACCAAACACTTACCTCGATGCTTTGAACTCAACTCAAGCCTCAACTATAGCTTTACCCCGTGATTCCACCTCCAATCCAACACTTACCTCGATGCTTTGAACTCAACTCAAGCCTCAACTATAGCTTTATCCCGTGATTCCACTTCCAATCCGCTCGAATCTAGTCACAAATTACTTAATTACATTAATAAACACTAAATGAATCAACCCCAAAGCTTCAAAATGAGTTTTGCAAGGTTTTACCCAAAAATGTCAAAAATGCCCCCAGGCCCACATGATCAAAACCCGAGGTTCAAACCAAAATTCGGTTATCATTCCCCATCGAACTCAAATATATAATTTGTTTTGAAATCGAACCTCAAATTGAGGTCTAAATTCCCATTTTTGAAAAACCTAGATTCTACCGAAAATACCCAATTTTCCCAATGAAAATCTTTGATTTTAAGTTAAAATCATGTTAAAAGATGTTAAGGAGTGAATAAAATGAGCTACAAATCACTTACCAATCATTTTGGATAAGAAAGGTTGTTTGAAAAACCGCCTCTTATGTTTTGGGGTTTTGAAAAGTGTAAAATAACTGAAATTCTCGTTTATTTAATACCCCTCTGAAGCTCCCTGTGCGGACAGCACAAAAAGGACCGTGGCCATACAATCTTACCTCAAGACCTGCAGATCATAGCCCCGTGCGGACAGCACAAAACCGATCGCGGACCACTCAAAGGCGACCGCAGCCGCACGCGATTTCTCGCGGACCGCGCAAGAAGTTCCGGAGACATGCAATTTATCATGATCCTGCAACATCTGATCTTTTAAGTCTAAGGCATCCTGGAACCTACTCGAAACTCACCCGAGCCCTCGAAACTCCAACCCAAGTACGCACACTATCTCAAAATATCCTACGAACATATTCGTGTGATCAAATCACCACTATAACATCATGAACGTCGAATTAAGCATCGAGATCAATGAGATTTTCTCAAGATTCCTGTTAAACATAGATTTCCCAATTGGGGTCCGGATCACGTCAAACGACGTCTGTTTTTAACCAAATTGTACAGGAGTGATTCAAATCGTATATGAGACTTGCACCGGGCGCCGGAACCAAAATTCGGGCCCGATACCATTACTTCCAAATCATATTTCATTTAAGTTTTCTTTAAACATTTTCGGAAAATAATTTCAATTAAAAATTCATATCTCGGTCTCGGGACCTCGGAATTTAATTCCGGGCATATGCCCGAGTCCATATTTTCCTACGGACCCTCCAGGACCGTCAAATCACAGGTCCGGATCTATTTACCTAAAATGTTGACCGATGTCAAATTTATTCATTTTAATTCCAAAATTTAGCATATTTCACACAATTTCACATTTAGGATTTCCGGCTATGCGCCGGGATTGTGCATGCAAATCGAGGTAACTATAAATGAGGTTTTCAAGGCCTTGGAAGATCAGAATGGGTAAGAAAATAGGTAATGACCCCTTTGGGTCATCGCAGACTATCTGTATGCGGCTAAAATTGGATAAACCGATTTCACGGTCGGCGAGGTGTTACGTAATTTCACCTCAAAGGGATCGAAGAATCACTCAAGGTTCGAAGTCTTTGAAGGTTCTTCCTGCCCGGTGTCGAGGAAGAACGAACCGGTGGTTATCACAAGTAATCAGGAAGTTCCTTAGGAGCGGCATTTTTCTAACAATGCTTGCAAAAATAGTGACAGCCTATACCAGGATGATTGAGTAGTTGTACAGGCTACTTTATGTAATAAATACACATGTGTCATATTAGGATTTTTCCTCATATATAAAAGGGACCAATGTAAGGGGCATCTGATACACAATATTGAATATACAAGAACATTCTCTCTGCTTTCTAACTTAACATATTCTCTTAATTTCACTACTTATATTTATTGCTTATATTCATAGTGTTATATTTATTGTTTGTAATTTATTACTCATTATTGGTCATAAAGAGCCGTCATCAAATTTATCATAACTGTTAATCCTCCAATGGCTGCCTTTAGCAAAGCAAGGCATTCGAATCGACCTTATATACGCAAGCTCGAGGCCCCGATTTCTAGCCATTCGGTTTGGTCATTTCACTATCTTCAAGCTATCATCTTATTTTTCAATCTTTTACATAGCATATATTGCCTAACAACTAGCATAAAAATACGTCACATATTTTTATAACCACAAAATCAAATCTAATTGTAATTTCCATTTTCAAGATAAACAAATACAATAACGAGTAGCATAGATTAAATTGAAAATACATTAAATAACATGATGCACCAATTCAAGATGCTTGAGAAGGTCCAACTCCAATAGTAGAAATGGTAGTAGATGAAAATTACCGATTTGAATAATTTTTACCCCGGCACAAAATAATTAAGGACAAAGTTGTTCATTTTGCACTTCGTAATGCATTAATAGAGCATTTATGAGAGCAACATACTAATCTTGTAAGTTGAATATTTATGTAAAAACTAAACTAAATTTTACCATAATGTACTATTTATTTAATTATATCTTATCAGTGATTTTTTTTTTCATTCGAATTATACATTAACATGTATAATGTATGATATTTGCTTATAATTTATATTATTTAAAAATTAAAGGCACAAAATAAATTTATATTAAATGGTTATATAAGAAAGAAATATGAATTATATGGGATAAATATATAAAAAAAGGAAAAAACGATTTTATTATAAAGAAAATAATATCTCTCTCTATATATATAAAAAAGAAGGATAAAGAATGCTTACATGGCACCTCTCTTTAGCGAAGTTATCTTTTTTCTCAAATTTTTGGATTTTCACACGATAACTCAATTGTTAAATCTATAATATTAAGCTTCGATTGCAGTAACAAAATAATAGGGAATCATACACGCTACGTCTTTAATGAACCGTTTCAAACCAAAATCTGCTTCAATTGCAATGGCACTAAAAACAGAGAATTACACTGCATCTTTAATAAACCGTTTCAAACCAAAATCTGCGTCAATTGCAATGGCACTAAAAACAGAGAATTACACTGCATCTTTAATGAACCGTTTCAAACCAAAATCTGCTTCAGTTGCATTGGCACTAAAAACAGAGAATAAATGTGAAATCACTAAAACGGCTTAAACAAAAGAAATAGATCTACGAATAGCCGTTTCTGGCAAATACATGCCTGTATTGTTATATGCGGACTTCGATATTGCCTCTTACCTTGAAGATAAGCATTCTTACAGGTACAATGTTCCTGTGATCTTCTTCTTTACATATGTGATGAATTTGCAGCATTTTTTTGGTAAGAAAGTTTATGCCTTTTAACTTTCCCATTTTTCTTCTAAAATAAAATTCCTGTTTCTTCTGTGCAACTTATGTTGCCTTTTTCCACCAATTTCTTATTGTGCTCCTTGCTGTGAAATAATCAGAATACTATTAAGATATATAGATAGGGTTATTCTACTTTTACCAAAATATCCTCTATAGACCATGGACAAATTGATGATTATATTGCACAATTTAAGACGAAGGAGAATGAAAATACAATATATGAGATACTGTGCACGAAAATCTCTACGGTAATTAGAAGCTAAAAAGTTCATTCATCCGTTCACGCTTTCTTTTGCTAACTTTTACTAGGGTTTATCATGTTTATAATGGCGTTAAATGAAGTAATTGCTGAAGCTCTACGTTGTTCCAGCTATGAGTACAATCTTCATTAACTCTATATTCTAGTGGCTACTTAATAACTTTAATCTCTATTTCAGATTTTTGTTCGTGTTCTGTTATTTTTCTTTTCTATCCCTTTTACTATCATTCTTTTCTATGTCATTTTTGGTTTTATCCTTTTGTTTTTAAATAATTTCATTAGGAGTAGGATGAATTTAATGGCATAATATTATAAAAGGAATCTAATATTCTTGATTTTAGGTTGGTTTGTAGCATTAAAGTTTGTATCTTTTGGTTATTATATTTATCATTTAAATAAGTTTTTCATCGATCGTATGCATCGATAATGATATATTAAGGAAGTTCATTCACTGTTTCTTGTATCTGTTTGCTCATTCAACTTCTTGATTTCTGCTTAATTTTAAAAGTATAAACGCTTTGGATTTTATATTGTTCCAATAATTTTTTTCTCGAACACGTAATGACTAATGAGGTTAAGATGTTGCCTTTCTCATTTCAGATTTATATGGGAGCTATGAATTTAGTTGGAGTAGTATTCAAACATTTTGAATATTCAGATTCAGTGAAAGGATATGTATTTGTAGGTTTCACTTTTTTAATTTGCTTATATTGAACTTTGGGTTATACTAGCGTTTGTTTGGCAGGTTATATTAAAATGTTATGAGACTATTCTGATATCATTATTTTGATGCACGTGGAAAATCGTGTTGCTAGGAGAGCACCAACAACTCTAATGTTCCAATTACTAATGTATGAGATGGTACTGGAGAACATTGAGGTTATACGTTATGATGACTTAATTAAACATAGTTAACCATCTCTTCGTTTCTTCATTCTTCACTCATAATTTAGATAATCATGAATTCAGTCGGAGCAACATTTGAATCATAAATATTAGCAAAAAGTTGTCGGATATAGGACATGAGGTAGAAGTTGAGAATGGTGAAGCCATAGTAATTAGTCTAAGCGGAAGAAGCGCTACAAATAGCAACACATTTAACAATTTTTCTTATAATATTCTTTTCTTTTTGCTTTTTGCTTTTTCATTTTTTACAGAAGACAAATGATGAATTTAACATTTTTCATAATTCTTTTCTCTTTCTTCCTTGCTTAGTTTATTATTGTTCATAATTCTTTTCTCTTTCTTCCTTGCTTACTCCCTGTAAGTTTGCACGAAATTTGTCAAACATAGTACAGAACAATATATGTGTTTACATTTTTTTTATTTTGAAATTATTATTTAAAAATATTTTTTGGCTTCTTAAATAGTACTCTCTCCGGTCCAAAATAAGTGATTTTTTTGGATGTTTTCACACACATTAAGAAATTCACCTTTTAGCATTAATTAACAATTGAATTGATCATATTAACCTTTACTATCTCACATAAATACTCCTAATACATATTCCAACACTATTTACTCCAAGGAAAATGTAGAAAAAAAATAATTAATTCATTCTTGAAATCTGAAAAAATCACTTATTTTGGACCACAAGAAAAAAGCCAAAAAATCACTTATTTTGGAGCGGAGGGAGTACTCATTAGAGTAATATGGAGAAAGATGGAATCATAGCTGTTATTTACTGACAAGGATAAAAGACTTTCACAGTTAATGTAGTATTACCAATTCTAATAGGTCATTTACCCGTTATAATAGTTCGTGGTAGAATAATGAAGAAATTTTTGATAAGCAAAGATTGAATTTCTTTCATATGCCATTTATTATTTAGGCATATTTTAATTATTTTTGTTACAGCGTGAAGCGCGGAAAAATTTACTAGTATAATATAGAAGGGAGAGAAGAATATAAAAGGAATAGTCTTTTTTGGTGTAAAAAATACGGAAAAGGGCCAAATATACCCATCTATTTTCAAATATTGTTTACCTGTACCATTCGTTATACTATTGAGTTATCCATATCCATACCGTCATAGTTTGGAACAAAAATACCCCTATTATGGATTGAGTGCCACGTGCCAGCACCAGATTAAATGTCCCGTTTCTTTTTTTTTACCCAACCCATTTTACAAAAAACCCACAACTCAAACCATATTTTAATTTTTCAGTTATTTTAAAGAATTTTCTTTTTGTAAAACTTAAAAAAAATTGCAAAAATTATTTTTTTAACAAAATATTTTTTTTTGTAAAAACATATTTGTAAAAACTGAAAAAAATTGTAAAAACAGAAAAACAAATATTTTAAGTTTTTGTCAAAATATTTTCATTTTTTAAAAACTGAAAAAATATTTTCAACAAATTATTTTCGATTTTGAAAATTTTTCTTCATTTTTTCAGTTTTTTTTTTTATTTTTTTTTTTTGTAAAAACTGGAAAAAGAACTTGTAAAAACTGATTTTTTTTTTGTAAAAACAGAAAAAAATCATTTTTAACAATGTTTTTAAAAAACTGAAAAAAAATATTTTCAACAAAATATTTTCGTTTTTGAAAAATATTTCTTTTTTTTATTTTTTCAGTTTTTTAAAAAAAAATTATTTTGTAAAAACTGGAATTTTCTTTTTTTTGTAAAAACAGTTTTTTTTTTTTTTAACAAAATATTTTCGTTTTTTAAAAACTGAAAAAAATGTTTTCTTTCTTCATTTTTTCATTTTCTTTTTGTAAAAACTGAAAAAACTGATTTTTTTTGTAAAAACAGAAAAAAAAAATCATTTTTTAACAAAATAATTTCGTTTTTTTATAATGAAAAAAAATATTTTCAACAAAATATTTTCGTTTTTCAAAAACTGAAAAAAAAATTTCAATAAAATATTTTTGTTTTTTAAAAACTGATTTTTTTTTAAAAAAACTGGAAAAAATGAAAATACGGGTCGGGTTGTGGGTTTTTTAAAAACGGGTCGGGTAAAAAAAATGGGTCGTTTTTATCTGGTGTTGCCACGTGACACTCCATCCAAAAATAGGGGTGTTTTTGTTTCAAAGTATGACTGTAGGGGTATAGATAACCCAATAGTATGACGGTAGGGGTATGGATAGCCCAATAGTATGACGAAGGGTAGAGATAAATAATATTTGAAAGTAGAGGGGTATATTTAACCCTTTTTCGTAAAAAATATAGTAATGGGTTGGAGTTACTTTGCACCATTTTGGTGTAAAAAAATGGTGCAAGGGTTGGAGATGCCTAAGAGAGAAGAATCTCATTATTATTATTATCAGTACTCCCTCTGTTCAAGTTTATGTGAACTTATTTTCTTTTTGGTCCGTTCCAAAAAGAATGAACCATTTCTAAATTTGGTAACAATTTAGCTTAAAGTTACAACTCTACCCTAAATGAGAAGCTTTTATAACAACATAAATACTTTGGGCCCCATCTGAACTTGTTTTGGATCACAAATTTCAAAAGTTTTTATTTTTTTCTTAAATTCCGTGCCCAGTCAAACATGTTCACACGGAGGGAGTATAATGTAGGCCTATGTATCGATTATTCAGCAAGTACATCGAATTAAAAATGAGTTCTGAAGTTACACATTTAGACTTTAGTTGAAAATAAAGTACATCATGAACTGAAAATGAATACTCCATATTTAGAGTGATATTGGCCATAAGCTTCCGAAAAAGCCACACGCACGTTGTGACAAATGTACCATACAGGCCGCAAATCTTTCAAAAAAGCTTAATGAAGAAATCCCTAATAAGCCAATAGTATTATAATTTCTATTAATAGTATACACCGTAATGCTTTGAAAGCAGTAAGGGCATCTTTTTTACATAATTTTTTAATTATAAAAGAAAATGACTAAATAAAACGACAAAGAAACGAAAAGGCAACAGTATTGATAATATGGCATTTTCTACACAGCAAATTTGCATGCATAAATTACAAAGCTGAGGGAAGAGTGAGGCACTTTTACCATGTCAAGGATGGTTCTCTGGACACATGGATGGTTAGTCATCCTTCACAGCCTTCAATTTCTCACTCCTAAATTCACCTGATTTGCCAACACAACTACAACCTCTTCATTCATTCCTCCGGTTCCTCACCCTCACAACAACCCTCTCTTCTGCTCCACCACTCACATCTTCATCCTTCTCCATAAACTCAAAAATCAAAAGCTGGATTTGAAATGGGTGGAGTGTGTGTGTTTGTAATAAAGTGCTAATGGGTTTGCTTTTGTTGTTGTCAATATTACGTTACACATGCTGAAGTTACCAGATTTAATGGAATAGGGAACGTGGGTATAGGACCTTGATAAAGAAGGAAACATGGGTATTTATTTAAAAGAAACAAATACTGCAATAATTAGAAATGACATAAATAAGATATATTTAATTTCTGCAGATTTTTAAGGTATCAAATAAAATGAAAAAGCCAAAAATTGACAAAAAGGATAAATGTCAATGTTGGCCAAATAAATGTGCCAACTCTTCTTCTCTTTTACCTGTTTTATATATATAGATGATTTTCATTGTAGTGACTTAAATTTGACTAATAATATTAAACTTTGAGAGTTCTTATATTGATAATTGTGACTTATGCTTTTAGATTTTCATTCAACATTTACTAGTTAGTAGTTCAAGGTACTAAGATAATACCTTTCTTGTGATATATTTTATTCTTTTGTGATATGCTTAAAAGGCGATTATTACTGGATATTAATTGTTCTTTTAGTTAATCATAAAGCGATCAAGGTCCGTATCTATTAACTACAACCCCAATTTTGGTGTTGCATACATGTTCGAGATCTTACACCGTGTATTGTGATGCATTACGTATTGGGCTTGGAGCGGTGTTGGTGCAGGATGGTAGGGCGATTGCTTACGCATTTTGGCAGTTGAAGGTTCATGAGAAGAATTACCGTGGCACGATTTAGTATTGGCAGCCATTATTCCCGTGCTAAAGATTTGAAAGCAATATCTATACGACATTTCACGTGAGCTATATAGCGACCATCAAAGTCTCATGTTGCGTTTTTATTAAGGGGTGCGTGTGAATGGGAAATGGAAGATGCACCTTTTGTATTGCACATCTCCATATCACCCTTCCTTTTCTATAAATTTAGAGGCTTGGACTCATTTTTAAGACATGAAATCAGACAAGGAAAATCTGAAATATTCTCCGCTCTTTTCTACATTGTTGCATTATTTTTTAAATAAACATAAATGTCAAGTGTGGTTTTCTCTGTTTGTTGAGTTCGCAGAAGTTCTGTGATTTGAAGTGCCGCTATCATAGAATAGTTATTCCATTCTATCCTGAGAGGAATTAATCTGTATACACTGGGCAACAGTGAGGGGATTAAATTCCTTAAGGACACATTGTAGTGCCTTAAATTTGACTAATAATATTAAACTTTGAGAGTTCTTATATTGATAATTGTGACTTATGCTTTTAGATTTTCATTCAACATTTACTAGTTAGTAGTTCAAGGTAGTAAGATAATACCTTTCTTGTGATATATTTTATTCTTTTGTGATATGCTTAAAAGGCGATTATTACTGGATATTAATTGTTCTTTTAGTTAATCATAAAGCGATCAAGGTCCGTATCTATTAACTACAACCCCAATTTTGGTGTTGCATACATGTTCGAGATCTTACACCGTGTATTGTGATGCATTACGTATTGGGCTTGGAGCGGTGTTGGTGCAGGATGGTAGGGCGATTGCTTACGCATTTTGGCAGTTGAAGGTTCATGAGAAGAATTACCGTGGCACGATTTAGTATTGGCAGCCATTATTCCCGTGCTAAAGATTTGAAAGCAATATCTATACGACATTTCACGTGAGCTATATAGCGACCATCAAAGTCTCATGTTGCGTTTTTATTAAGGGGTGCGTGTGAATGGGAAATGGAAGATGCACCTTTTGTATTGCACATCTCCATATCACCCTTCCTTTTCTATAAATTTAGAGGCTTGGACTCATTTTTAAGACATGAAATCAGACAAGGAAAATCTGAAATATTCTCCGCTCTTTTCTACATTGTTGCATTATTTTTTAAATAAACATAAATGTCAAGTGTGGTTTTCTCTGTTTGTTGAGTTCGCAGAAGTTCTGTGATTTGAAGTGCCGCTATCATAGAATAGTTATTCCATTCTATCCTGAGAGGAATTAATCTGTATACACTGGGCAACAGTGAGGGGATTAAATTCCTTAAGGACACATTGTAGTGCCTTAAATTTGACTAATAATATTAAACTTTGAGAGTTCTTATATTGATAATTGTGACTTATGCTTTTAGATTTTCATTCAACATTTACTAGTTAGTAGTTCAAGGTAGTAAGATAATACCTTTCTTGTGATATATTTTATTCTTTTGTGGTATGCTTAAAAGGCGATTATTACTGGATATTAATTGTTCTTTTAGTTAATCATAAAGCGATCAAGATCCGTATCTATTAACTACAACCCCAATTTTGGTGTTGCATACAGGTTCGAGATCTTATACCGTGTATTGTGATGCATCACGTATTGGGCTTGAAGCGGTGTTGGTACAGGATGGTAGGGTGATTGCTTATGCATTTTGTCAGTTGAAGGTTCATGAGAAGAATTATCGTGGCACGATTTAGTATTGGCAGCCATTGTTCCCGCGCTAAAGATTTGAAAGCAATATCTATACGGCATTCCATCTGAGCTATATAGCGACCTTCAAAGTCTCATGTTGCGTTTTTATTAAGGGGTGCATGTGGATGGAAAATGGAAGATGCACCTTTTATATTGCACATCTCCATATCACTCTTCCTTTTCTATAAATTTAGAGGCTTGGCCTCATTTTTAAGAAATGAAATCAGACAAGGAAAATCTGAAATATTCTCCGCTCTTTTCTATATTGTTGCATAATTTTTTAAATGAACATAAATGTCAAGTGTGGTTTTCTCTGTTTATTGAGTTCGCAGAAGTTCTGTGATTTGAAGTGCCGCTATCATAGAATAGTTATTCCATTCTATCCTTAGAGAAATTAATCCGTATACATTGGGCAACAGTGAGGGGATTAAATTCCTTAAGGACACATTGTGCATTCAGGGCTCAAAATTATTTTACGATTTGTTTAGTGAACTAACGTTTGTTTGCTTCTATAATTTTCTGATTTTTAACACAAAAATACCACCAATCTTAAGGAATTTAATTTTTGAGATATAGAAAAAAAAAGATTGGAAATCATTTTCTGCTATGGAAAAGATTATGATGAATCAATTCATCCAATATGGTCCTCGACGGGATCATTTTTCTTGATACGTTTGCATCACGAAAATAATTTTTAATTGAGCAAATTGTAGATAAAGGATGCAGATTCCTTTGGATCAGTAATCTAAGGTGTGGCATATCTCAGATTACACTTTAATGAAGATTACAATTTATCTCTGATTCAAGTGTATCGTGGCTGACTCCAAAGTGGTTCAAATATGTATATCTATCCCAGAGATATGGGAAGAGTTTAGATGCATGAAGATTTTACTTGTAATACATGAAATGAACTCAAATTTTTAGAGGAGGAAACAGTGTTCAAATCTCCCGAACAAATAATCTACCAGGTATAGCCGGTTGTGTCGGTTGGTTGCTTTTGTGAAGTTGTTACAATGCAATATTACTCCCGGTAACGTCACCGAAGACAAAGTGGCGTAGAAAAGAAATGAGTTAAAAACAATAGTTGTATACGAAGTGGATTTCGTGTCAACGATTTATGTATGAAAACACAGCCGCACTGCATTCGAAACTCATTCACCCGAGTCCCTTGGTTAGGAACATACGACAAATAAATAATGTGGCTGGTCATCAATTTTCTCAAGGTTTATTTTGGTGATTATAATAGAGGAGATTATAAATCTGACAGTCCTTATGTCAACATGGCAAAGATTGCAGAGTGCAACAACACTTTAATTTAGTCTAACGCGCACAAGTAGCTTGACCACAACTAAAAATTTCTCTCTCTAGAATGAAAAGTTCCTCTCAGTGAAAGCTGATCATGGGTAGGAAATCAAAAGCTAGAGGAGGAGAAAAACAATGGCAGAGCAACATCACAAATGGAGGGAAGCAGAATGTATCGCAATCTACAGATGCGAAGAAAACAAAAAGTATAAATGTTCTCCAAGGAATTGTACCACTGGATTAGCAAAAGGAACAATGGATCAAATGCCAAACCAATGCAAATTGGCAAATAGAAGTGGAAACAGTAACATGCAGAGCACTGGAAAGAGCTCGTGGACGAATATGGTAGAAGAAGAATCTATGGCGGAAACAAAGGCCGGGAAATCGGAAAAATGTTAATTCATGGAGTAATGTAGTGGGGCCAATTCCTCAAACTCATGGATTTGACATGAGTAATGGGGAATTGACACATCAAAATGTGAAAATCACAATTGAGGATATCCAGGAGGAGGTTGAGTACTGGAAAATAACAGTGATCGGCTATGTGCTGGGATTTAATCCCCCACTAACAGTCATGGAAGGTTACTTCAAAAGAATTTGGGGAAATAGAGGTATTGATAAAGTTACAGTAGTGAATAAAGGATTTTTCCTTGTGAGATTTCAATCGGAAGGAGCTAAAAATAGAACAGTTGAGGAAGGATTCCAAATATTTGATAAAAAGCCAATAGTAATTAAGCCTTGGAAGCAGGATATTGACATGAAAAAAGATACAATTGACAGGATTCCTATATGGATTAGACTCATTGGATTGGACATCAAATACTGGGGAAAAAGTGCACTTACAAAAATTGAAGGAATGGTAGGGAAACCATTGAAGGCAGATAGTGCTACATCACAGAAGGAAAGACTCACATTTGTTAGGATACTTGTTAAGGTATCAATTAACCAGTAGTATCCTTCAATGATCATGTTCGAAAATGAATATGGGAAGATTATAGAGCAAAAAGTAATGTACACATTGAAGCCAGTGCATTGTCCCACATGTAATAATTTTGGGCATGAACAAGAAGACTGTAGGAGGAATATGAAGAAGGATGAAGTAAAGGAACAACAAAACCAAAAGCAAAATGATTAGCAAATTGATGATAAGGGAGAGCAGACTAAGGAAATCATAGATAAAGCAAGAAATGAAAAGAGTAAAGAAAAAGAGATAGAGGTGATGGTGCAGCAAAAGAAGAAAGGGAAAAGCAATACATTAACAAGGACAAGAGAGATGACTCTATCACTTGGGAATTCTTATGCAGTACTAGCAAAGAACAGTGATGATAATACAAGAGAAAATGTAAGTATAGCAAGCTCATCTAACCCTGGAGGTAAACAAGCTAGTTTGGGCCATGACATTGAAAAGGATGGGGGCAACCCCCTACCCAGTGGATAATATTGGATGCTGGAATGTAAGGGGTATAAATAGGACAGCCAAGCAGAAAGAAGTAAACCTATTTCTGCATAATGCTAAGGCTGGATTATTTGGGCTCCTGGAGACAAAGATTAATAGAACAAAGGCCTAGCAAGCCTCTCTTAATCTTTGTAATGGTTGGTCTTTCAGTACAAATCTACATAAATATCCAAGGGGTCAGATTTGGTTGCTATGGAAACCAAAAATCTATGAGGTTGACATAGTAATAGTAATAGCTCAAATAATTCACTATCAGGTCAAACATAGAGGAAGGAATGAGAGGATGCACATAACTGTGGTGTATGAATTTAATGATCAAGCACTTAGAAGAGAACTATGGGAGGAAAAGACAATCTGTAGCCAAGTCCAAGGGCCATTGAGTGTAATGTGGGATTTTAACTGTGTCCTACATAAAGAGGAAATGATTGGGAGTCCTGTCACTGTGGCGGAAATAAGAGATTTTAAGAATTGTGACTTGCATGATCTAAAAACTACTGGGGCTTATTTCACCTAGAATAACAAGCAAGAAAGTGATGATAAAGTAATGATCAAAATAGATAGAGTTCTAGTTAATAGTGACTGGTTAGCAATACTCCCTGCTTCCATAATTCATTATATAGAAGAAGGGTTATATGACCATTGTCCTGCAATTATCAGCTGGGAAAAAGGAGTGAACAGGAAGGAGAAACAATTTAAGTTCAGATTTCTCAGAAAAAGTAGAGGAAAGCTGACAAGTAGGGATATCAGGCTGCAAGCAATATCAACTAGTGGAGAAGCTGAACAGACTTAAAAAGTACTATGGAAGATCAACAAGAACATATTTAGTGAAGTTGAAAAGAAAGCATGTCAAGCAAAGAAGGAACTGCAAGAATGTCAAGCTAGAATTCAGGCAAATCCTATGGATTATGAGCTGCATAAACAGGAGAAGGAGCTGGCACAGACATATAGTAGCTGGGAAGAAGCTAGATATCAGTATCTAAGGCAGAAGAGTAAAATAATATGGGCTGACCAAGGTGATCAAAACACAAGATATTTCCACAACTGTATATAGGCAAGGAGAAAATATTACAGACAAGGAAAAAATTGCTACCACTTTTACAGAATTCTATACATCTCTACTAGGCACTAGTAAGGATGATAGAGATCATGTGTGTAGTAACTTAGTGAAGTAAGGAGCTGTGGTGAATGAAGAGGATAGAAAAATGCTAGTGGCACCTTATTCAGAAAAGGAAGTAAAACAAGCATTATAGGAAATTGCAGGGGATAAGAGTCCTGGGCGAGATGGATATGGAAGTCAATTCTTCAAAGATAGTTGGAGAATAACTAGAGGAGATGTTACTGCAGCAGTTCTGGAATTCTTCAAGAATGGGAAGCTGTTGAAAGTGCTAAATAACACTATCATAACACTCATTCCAAAAGGGACTCATGCAGATTCAGTAGGAGACTATATACCAATAGCTTGCTGCAACACTGTATACAAGGTAATATCAAAAATGCTATGTCAAAGATTAATGAGGGTATTGCCTAGGATCATTTCTGAAAACCAAAGTGCATTTGTAGAAGGGAGATATTGCTCAGAACATCCTAATATGTCAAGACATAGTGAGACTCTATAATAGAAAAAATACTACTAAGAGCTGTCTTATAAAAATTGACCTTAAGAAGGCCTATGACTCAGTAGAATGGGGATTTGTAGAAGAATTGCTATATGAACTGAAATTTTCAAGTCAGTTCAAAAGCTGGATAATGAGGTGCATCACAACTACTCAATATACACTAGCAATCAATAGTGGCCTGTATGGTTGCATAAAAGGAAAAAGGGACTGAGACTAGGGGATCCAATATCCCCATTGCTGTTTGTGATATGTATGAAGTATTTTACTCGAATTATGAGAATGGTGGCTGTCCAAGAGGGGTTTGCTTATCATATAAAATGTAAAGGGTTGCAGCTCAATCATCTATGTTTTGCAGGTGATATATTATTGTTCTATAAAGGGGAGTACCAAGATATAGTACTAATGTTGAGAGGATTACAAAACTTCTCGAATGCATCAGGCCTAACTACAAATGCTGCAAAGTCTATTGTCTTTAGTACAAATATGGATGATCAATGCCTGCAGAACTTATGTGAACTAACAGGATATAAGAGGGGATCCCTACCATTTAGGTATCTTGGGGTACCTATATCACCAAAGAAGCTAGAAGCACAAGATTGTGAAATCTTATTAGATAAGATAACAATGAAGATCAAAAGCTGGGGGACAAGAAATCTATCATATGCAGGGAGAGTATTATTGGTGAATGCAGTACTAATGTACATACACACATACTGGGCATCCATATTTGTACTACCTAAAAAAGTCATCAAAAACATCATAGGGATATGTAGGAGCTTCTTATGGGATAGGAATGTCTATACTAGCAAGCCATCTCTGGTAGCATGGGACTTGGTCTGCAGGCCAAAAAGGCAGGGACGTTTAGGGATGCATGACACTGCCGTCTGGAATGAAGCAGCTAGAGCAAAGTATGTACGGAACATAGCATCAAAAACTGACAATTTGTGGGTTAGATGGGTAAATCATATTTACTTAAAAGGAAGAGATTGGTGGCAGTATAAGGCCCCTACAGAGTGTAGCTGGTACTGGAGGAAAATTTGCAATATAAGAGACATGTTTGCTGATGGATACATAAAAAATCACTGGCTAACAGCTAGTGAAGACTATACAATAAGAAATAGTTATGACTAGAAGAAAGGGATTAAGATGGACTGGCCTTGGTGAGGGTGTGTATGGAATAAATTGAACATGCCAAAACATAGTATAATTTGCTGGTTGGTGGCACATAACAGACTCATGACGAAAGAAAGGCTGAAACGAATGGAAATTAGCAAAGACAACCTTTGTGAGATATGTGTAAACGCAGAAGAAACAATTGCTCACTTGTTGTTTGAATGTCCACTTGCGAGGATATGCATAGAAGACACACTGAGGTGGTTAAACATAGATACCAAAAATATGGAGCTGCAGGGTCTAGGCAGAAGAATGACAAGGAAAATCAAAGGAAAGTCATGCAGAGCTGTAGTGTTAGCTGTCCTTGCAGCAGTTGTTTATCACACATGGAGAGCAAGAAATCTAGCTTTATGGGAACATAAGGTGATATGAACTGGGCAGTTACACAAGCAGATTAAGCAAGACTGCAGGTATAAAGCACTCGAAGCACTAGAAGAAGACATACGAGCAGAGAGGAAAATTGGATAGAAAACACGTATAGAGAAAATGTATAGACAAGATTGTAAATAAGTGATAGTAAGGATAGTTAGAGGGTAGTCTGACTGTATTTGAGATGTAATTTTGACAAGTGATAAATAAAATCTTTTTTGTTCGACTAAAAAAAAACAACACTTTAAGTTGGCAACAAAATTCGGGTTCTACTTTCTTGGCTCTATTATTATTATTATTATTATTATTATTATTATTATTATTATTATTATTATGATTTTTATTATTAAATTATTTGCTCTACATAATTTATGAAATCGGCTGCCATAAATGTTAGGGCAAATAATTTTATATGATTTTTTCATGTTATGATGATTAAAAATAACATATAATTAAAGGTTAATTTTGTTATTTGTTAACCAAATGAAATATATGCACTTTGGTAACATGCATGAACATATATGGGTATTATTTTAAAGTTGTACGATATGAATGAGGCTTACATTGATACTTGAAAGTATTCTTGAGATCACGAATATAATATATGTAAAGATGAATATATATGTGTTTGATTAGAGAAAGAGATCAAAATGTTTAAAGTGTTATAATGGTTTAGTTGAAAAATTATTTGAAAAGGGAATTAAAATCTTGGTGATTTTCTACTCCTACTTCGAGATCAAAATCTGCGTGATTTTTTACTCGTTCGTTGAGATTAAATTCTTTGTGAATTTTTACTCATTTGTCGGAAATTAAAGTCTAAGTAACTTTATACTCATTTTGGAGATTAAAATCTTAGTGATATTCTACTCCAATTTATTATTCGGTTTGAAGATTAAAAACTTCACCCTTTATTAAATTTGATAGTGTCACATATTATTCGGTTTAAAGAGTAAAAACTTCACCGTTTATTAAATTTGATAGTGTCACACATTATTTGGTTTGAAGATTAAAAAATTCACCGTTTATTAGATCTAGTTGTATTAGATGTTACTCGGTTTAAAGATTCAAAACTTCACCATTTACTAATTCTGAAGTCATATTGGTTTGAAGATAAAAACTTCACCATTTAATAATTCTGACTCTATGATGACCCAAAGGGTCATCACCTATTTTCTTACCCATTTTGTACTTCCGAGGCCTTGAAAACCTTATTTAGGGTTGCCTCGATTTGTGTGCGTAGTTCAGGCGCGTAGCCGGAAAGCTTAAATATGAAATTCTTTGAAAAATGCTAAGAGTGTATTGTGAGGAAATAGTGTAAAGCACGAAGGGTGATTCCGTGCATTATTTGATTATTGTGAGGAAAGAGAGTAAAGCACGAAGGGTGATGCCGTGCCGCACGATGTACCATTCTATGTCGATTCTATTGATTATATGTGAGGAAAGAGAGTAAAAGCACAAAGGGTGATGTCGTGCACATTTTATTATATCATTGCTTGGTAAGGATGAGAGTAAAATCACTGTGAGCACGTGATTTTTACCCCAAGTAAAGAATTCCAAAAATTAAAATAAATAAAAGGGAATTAATTA
>MU706351.1:8273-69990 GCA_026770625.1 Nicotiana glauca
GGTCTTTCCCAAAGTAATAAGAAATAGATACCGTAGGCACAATTTTAATATACATTCTCAAGTACGGGTGCACATTTATGTGACCCAAATCCTACTCTCAACGAAGTCGAAATGTATCTAAAGCCACAGGTGTACTGGTACGGTGTGGTTAAGGAATGCATTTTCACGACGTTGCAATTCTTTAAAATTGGAAAAGCGGAACACTAACGCACATAATTAAAAACATATAATTGGAATCAGATAAAAACAAATACAACAGTTAAGCGACCATGCTAGAACCACGGAATTCGGGAGTGCCTAATACCTTCTCCCGGGTTAACAGAATTCCTTATCCGGACTTCTAGTTCGCAGACTGTAACAGAGTCAAACTTTCCTCGGTTCGGGATTAAACCGGTGACTTGGGACACCATTATATTCTCAAGTGGAGACTCTGAAAAAATTTAAATAACTAATCCCGTTCCGACTGTCCTTAAATTGGAAAAACTCCTCTACGCCCTCGCGGGTAAAGTAGCGTATGAAAAAGGAGGTGTGACACAGGTTCCCCAAATATGCATCTTGACCAGGGAGATTTATTGGTTGAATGACATGAAAAATAACGTCGCAGACTTTGCGACCAATTGTCTGAATTATCAGCAAGTGACAGACGAGCAGCAGAAAGCCTAGTGTTTTATCACAGAGTACACATATTTTGAGTGGAGATGGTAAATATGAAATTTGTAACGGGATCATCTTGCTCATTTTAAAAGTATGATTTGATTGGATGATTGTAAATCAACTTACCAAGTTAGCATATTTCTTGCCAGTAAAGACTACAGATTCAACAGAAGATTACACAAAGTTATACATCCAAGAAATCATCTAATTGCATGGGACTCCGTGGTCCGTCATTTGGGACAGTAGTGCTCAGTTTAAAATGATCTTTTAGAAGTTCTTTCAGAAAGGATTAGGCACAAGTTTTTCATTCTCAGAAAGATGGCTAGGCAGAGCGCATTATTCAAACAATTGAGGATATGCCCTTGGTGTTAAAAGTAATTAGGATGATCACATACTTCTTATTGACCTTGCTAATAATAACACTTACCATTCTAGTATCAAGATAGCACTATGAGAGACTCTGTATGGGCAAAGGTGTAGATCACCAATTGGTTGGTTCAAAGTTGTTGAAGAGGAGTTGCTGGACAAAATTTGGTCTATCGGACTGTAGAGAAAGTTAAGTTTATTCAAGAGCGTTCGAAGATGTTAGATTTCCAAGTTGATGATTGGGTGTTTCTGAAAGTTTCGCATATGAAAGGTGTAATGAGATTTGGGAAGAAATAAAAGCTCGATCCCAAATATATCACGTTGTATATGATCCTACAAAAGATCGGTCGAATAGCTTATGAGTTGGAGTTGCCACCAGAATTAGCGTGGTACAACCAATATTTCATGTATCATGTTATAACATTCAAGTTTGCAGTACTCAGATACTCATGTCAATTCAGTACTCAGATACTCATGTCAGTTCAGTACTTAGATACTCATGTCAGTTCAGTACTTAGATACTCATGTCAGTTTAGTAGTTAGATTTTCATGTCAGTTCAGTACTCAGATTGATCATATACCTCTTATTGACCTTGCTAATAATAACAATTTCCATTCTAGTATCAAGATAGCACTATGAGAGACTCTGTATGGGCGAAGGTGTAGATCGCTAATTGGTTGGTTCAAAGTTGTTGAAGAGGAGTTGCTGGGACCAAATTTGGTCTATCAGACTATAGAGAAAGTTAAGTTGATTCAAGAGCGTTCGAAGATGTTAGAGTTCCAAGTTGATGATTGGGTGTTTCTGAAAGTTTCACATATGAAAGGCGTAATGAGATTTGGGAAGAAATAAAAGCTCGGTCCCAAATATATCACGTTGTATATGATCCTACAAAAGATCGGTCGAATAGATTATGAGTTGGAGTTGCCACCAGAATTAGCGTGGTACAACCAGTATTTAATGTATCATGTTATAACATTCAAGTTTCCAGTACTCAGATACTTATGTCAATTCAGTACTCAGATACTCATGTCAGTTCAGTACTTAGATACTCATGTCAGTTTAGTAGTCAGATATTCATGTCAGTTTAGTACTCAGATACTAATGTTAGCTCAATACTCAACTACTCATGTTACTCCAGTACTTAGACATTCACGCCAGCTTAGTACTCAGATTACTCAATTATTCGTGCCAGTTCAATATTCATATATCTATGTTAGTTCAGTATTCACGTATCCATGGCAGACCAATATCCAGTCAATGTAGTAGTCATTGAGTTCAGTATCGCAACAGTTTAGTAATTATGTATTCATTCAGTTTAGTATACAAGTGCTAATGAAAGTTCATGTTTCCACCAGACCCGTTTAAGGTCCGGAGTTAGAAAAAGTTACAGTCAGGACAATCATTCGAGGACGAATGATCCCAATAAGGAGATAATGTAACACCCCGAAAATTCTTCTTAGGTATGAATGAGTTAAAGGAGTAGTAAGGTTATATTTTGAACATGTGAAGTTCCATCGGGATGATTATGGATAAAATAGTTGTTGCAAAATCAAGATGGAAAGTGAGGTACATAAGATTCGACAAAATTGACTATGTTTGCAGAAGGTCTGTCTTACAGCAGGGTTTAGTGATAATGTGTAAGGCATTTGGGAAAACTCAAAGCATTAATGTTGTTGTCCTTTGAAATATATTTCCAACAATATATTATGGATACCGAAAAGATCTCTATGTAAAGCGTTATGCGTGTTTTACAGAACAGTATGCGATATGTGCGCCCGATAGAGCGCCCATAGCGCGACCGCACTAATTTTGAGGTAGTGTTACTGCCGTTTTGCACGGTCACTAGCGTGGGAAGGTCTTCAGGTGCACGGGTGCGCTCGTGGGGGGTCGTCTCCCACATACACAAAACATAAAAACTTGCACTAGAAAGGGGAACTCTTAAAAACGTAACTTATTAAGGGTCCTTCCACCATCCAAGGTAAGTTCTAATGGTGATTCTAAGTTAATTTCAATTTTTCAACATATTATTGACATGGGTAAACCCTTCATATCATTAGATATTTGATTGGGACATCATTGTTGAGAGAAGAAATGCTAGAACTTGAATTCAAGGAGATTGAACATCAAAAAGGTAATATCTTCACCCTCTAATTGATTTTATCATTGATTTAATGATTATAGACTCTAGTTCATGAGATATGAGTTGATGGATTTGATAGAAAAGCTTGAGAGGTGATAGGTTTGGGTTGTTAATTGGTTATTATTGGTTATGAGTGTTGATTACCTTATGGGTGATAAAGAATAATGTTGATTATAACCATTTGAGATTTTAGAATTTATCTAGGATCAAGAGAATGGCTTGTTGGGCGTAGAAACACTATTAATGACAATGAAGCTTTATGTTACCAAGTGTTTGAGAAAATGTTTAAATGACTAAAAGATGAGAATTATTGCTAATATGGAATCCCTTTGACCTATATTAATATAGATTAAAGTTGAAAGGAGTGGAAAATGTTCTATTACACTCAAGAGCAGGAAGTTAAGGTATGTGAGGCTAACTCTCTATATTTGGGAATTTTAATGATTCTCCCTACACAACGTTCTTTTACGACATTACCAATTACCTCAAAAATATAGTTAAGCCTAGTTCCTAAAATAGTTGAAGAACTTCTATTCTCTAGCTTCATAACTCGTTCACCACTTTCATTCTGAACATTGTGAACTCAGTGCGTATTCAATATAGACTTGGGTTTGATGCCCTAGAGTCTTAGTATAGATTACTCAGTGTGTCGTAAATAGTTAAAGTTTCAGTGTTCATAATCAGTTAAAGAATACATGTCTTAGTCTAGTCCTATTCAGTATTCCAGTATTATATAACTCAGTGTGATCCAGTATTCCTGTATTATGTAACTCAGAGTGATCCAGTATTCTAGAATTATGTAACTTAGTGTGATTTAGTATTTCATTATCATGCAGTTTGGTTATCAGTTCCTGAATGTTGAACACCTGTATTTGGGCCTTAGGCCGCAGTTTATGCTTTATGTATCTTTGGGCATGAGGCTGCAGTTTATGCTTTATGTATCTTTGGGCCGAGGCCGTAGTTTATGCTTTATGCATTTTGGACCTGAGGCCGTAGTTATGTATAAGTATACTTGGGCATGAGGATGCAGTTTGTGCACATAAATATTGGGCCTGAGGCCACAGTTTAATATTCAAATAAATAGGTTGTTCATCATTCAGAAGAGGGAGTATTCATATCCTTACTTCCTTTGTTCAGTTCATTTGCCCGGGGCCTGTATCTCACAATACAGGTAATGATTTACAGGTTGATGATTCAGAGCGCTATGATTCTCGTACCAGCTACTTGGTGATCCCCAGTTCTTCCGGGGCATTATCACTACCTTGCAGTCTTTAATATATTCAGATAATCAGTGTTTTTAGTACTTCATTAGAGGCTTCATAGACTAGAGTAACAGCTAGACAGAGTCGTAGGCTTTTCATGTTAAGTTATGTGGGCTGCAAATATGTTTCAGAATTATATTAGTATTTCTACATTCTGATTTATATCATCCAGACTTTTAGTATATAAGCATGTATTAGTTTATCTTCCGCTTTTAGTATGTTATGATATCACATGTTGATTTAGCCAGCCAGTTGGTTCGCTCGATCACATATAGTCAGGCACCGAGTGTCGTGTTACGTCCAGCCTAGTTTCGGGGCATGACATTGGATAGGGAGACTCTTTGATATGTGGTGTTTAAGGAATATACATCTAGTGTCAAGAGTAATCACCTGTAAGCATATCAAAGTGGAGTAAAGGTAAAGATAGAAGTGCATTAATTTTCACCCAAAAAGGCATTTCAAAATCTAAAGATGGTTCACACTATCAACATACTTCTTCTGAAAGTTGTCTTATATTGACTACTTTACATATTATGTTGCTTCTAACATTGCAAACTTAGATTCTGAAGAGTTTTCCCTCGCTGCATACTTTGTGTTACTCTGCATCTTCATCTGACGCATGAACAGTAAAAACCAAAATAATGACATGTCGGGTTTTTCGAATCGAAGTTTGATTTACTGTCTCAAAATTTTTCTAATTAATTTTTTTTTATATTTCTGCAGCCTTGTTGATGTTGCTGAATAACACATGATGAATTTAGAATGCTTTTGGGGTAAGCAATTTAACCATTGCAAGTGTAATTTTACATATATTATTTTACCAATAGTTATTCATCATATTTTCAAGAATTCAAGGTTGGAAGATACACAAGCTCATTATTACTTTACTAGGAACGTTATGTAAAACTTGATATCGTTGTCTAACTTAGAATGTTAGCTAATTCTTTTGTTAAGTGTTGAGTAAATATTGAAACTAACATCATGGGATGTTAACAATATAATTGATATCTTTTTATATCAAGACTTTTCAGTCGCAATTTGATATTTATTTAAAAAATAAAGTTTTTGTCACATCGAGCTTTAGGACTACTTGTGGTTAATAAGAGACCAGAAATACGGTCGTTAAAGTTACTATAGTTATTTTAAATAGGGACCAGTAGGGCTTGTCTCTAAAATATGATCTACGACTAGTCAATAGGTGGTCGCTAAAAGTGTTAACGACTGGAAAATAAATAGTTTTCATTATATATTAATTGTCTATTAGGGACGGAAAGGCTTGTCACGACCTCAAACCTGGTCATGATGGCGCCCAATACACTACTAGGAAAGCCCGATCAATTTAGCAACCTAAACCATTTCTATATAGTTGCCGATTAATTAACACAGATAAATTACTAAGTCATAATACTGAAAATCTGAAATAGAGTTAAAAACATGCGGAATCACAAATAACAATACTACTACATAGCCCTAAGAATCTGGTGTCACAAGTCTGAGCCTCTAATACATGAGTATCAACCTACTACATATCGTTCTAAAGAAGTACGGAATGAAGCAAATAAATAAAGAGAAGATCGAGGATGCGGACGTCATGCAGCTACCTTGATGCTCCCGGATATGTGCTGCCCAGCTAGAAGTGCTCAACAGTCTCAGATGCACCTGGCAAGGTGCATGGAGTAATGTGAGTACTCCGACCCAGTGAGTAATAAATATAAATAAAGGCTGAAAATAAGAAATCCTAGATAGAAACATTGTAATCTATAAATACAGAATTTAAATCAAGTAGTATAAAATCAGTAAACCAATGAAAACAAATTATGGAAATGCTGCAACAGATAAGCAAATAAATGACAGTCAAATAAGGAATGCAACACATAGTACGGTACTCTCTAGTACCTGTTGCGGCGTGCAGCCCGCTCCATTTATTTATCGTTGACGGCGTCACTGGGGGGTGTGCAGACTCCCAGAGGGCCCCCTTACGACCCAAGCACAATATCAAGCCATCTCGTGGCATTAACTGGGCCCCCGGCCTCATATCAATATGAATATAATACTACTGCGATGCGCATCCCGATCCGATACTCAATCTATAATCACATAAGCACCTCGGGCAATAATAAAATAGTAGTTCTCATCCCAAAATATCATTAGAAATATCATTTAAGTTTTAAATCTGAGTAAAAGTGGCTGAGTTTGCAAAAACAGTTTTAACCAATAGGGCTGAGTTCAAGTATTATGTCAAAATAGTGAGGAAACAAAAATAACAACCCCTGAAGGGTCCAAACCGTTGGCTCAAAGCCCAAATATGATAATTAGTCCAAATGATGATGATATCAAGTAAGTTTCAATCAGATACACGGTAAAAACATCACTCGGCACGGACCAAGTCACAATCCCCAATAGTAAACGACCCCGCGCTTATCATCAAGCACGTGTCTCACCTCAATATAGCATTACGATGTGCAAATCAAGGGTTTCAAACCCTCAAGACATCATTTACATTCATTACTCACTTCAAGCCGGCCATAACTCTAGCTCGCTATGCCCTTGCCTCTTCGCGCGTCGAATCTGACCAAAACCACAACGAATACGTCACAATATGCCAAAGGAATAATACCCAATTGAAAACAATCGAAAAATATTAAAAATCACAAAATTGGCAAAACCCAAGCCCCGTCCACTTCTCAAAACTCAAAAATTTCCACATCTATGGGTTCCTTATCTCTCCATGAGTCTATACATATAAAGAACACCAAAATCGGAGTCAAAATGACCCCTGAAATCCCAATTTTTGCTCTCTTTAGTTCAAGCCCTAAACCACCATTTTTGTCCATTGATTTCTTAAGTTTTCAATCCTAATCCATGTAATAGTACCATAGAATTATGTTTTAAGTCCAAAAACCCTTACCTTATCGAAGCTCCTTGAAAACCCTCTTCAAAATCACCCACAATTCTCCAAGTACGAAGTTAGAAATGAGAAACCCTTCAAAATTCTCGAAGATGAACTTAAATATCTCTGCCTAGGCAAAACCGCTTCTGCGGCCAAGCTTCCGCTTCTGCGGAAATTAATAAAACCCCAGGGATTGTTTATACCAAAATTCCGCATATGTGGCTTCGTAGATGTGGCTCCTCGTCTGCTTCTGCGGAAATAGCTGCCAAGCCCATAACTCGCACCTGCGGCTCCCCTTTCGCACCTGCGGCTCCCCTTCGCACCTGCGACTCCGTTTCTACGGCTTTCTCCTCTCTCCTGCGATACCGCTTATGTGGTCCCAATTCCACAAAAGAGAAAATACCATAAACAGTAGCAAATTTTGAATTTCACAAGTCTAAAACTTCCCGTTAACCATCTGAAATCACCCCGAGGCCGCCGGGACCTCAACCAAAAGCACCAGCACCTCATATAACATCATTCAAACATCATTAAAACACCTCAAGCAATACCAAAACCATCAAATTACATTGAATTCATGCCTAAGTTCTTCTAAAACTTCTGAAACGCGCATTCGATCAAAAACCCAACCAAATCACCTCCGAATGACCTGAAATTTTGCACACACATCGTAAATCACCTAACGAAGATACTACAACTCTCAAAATTCCATTCCGACCCTCGGATAAAAATCTTGCCTATCAACCGAAATTCACCAAAATACTAACTTCGCCAATTCAAGCCTAATCCTACACCGGACCTCCAAAACCACTTCTGATCACACTCTTAAGTCACAAATCATCCCCCGAAGCTAATCGAACCACCGGTAATCACATCCGAGCCCTCTAACATATAAGTCAACATCCAGTTGAGTTTTTCAAACTAAGCCTTTCTTAAAGGGACTATATTTCCTTCAAAAATTAATCCAAACCAACTCGATCGGTCAAGACACTGATAATGAAGCATAGAGAAGTAAAAAATGGGGGAAATAGGGCGGTTGGGTTGTCACATCCTCCTCAACTTAAATGAACGCTCATCCTCGAGCGAGTCAAGAAATATACCTGAAGTCTCAAATAGGTGGGGATATCTGCTCTGCATCTCCCGCTCAATCTCCCAAGTAGCCTCTTCCACGGGCCGACCTCTCCACTGCACCTTTACCGAAGCTACATCCTTTGATCTCAATTTCCGAACCTGGCGCTCCAAAATGGTTGTTGGCTCTACGTCATAAGTCAAATCATCCTCCAACTGAACCGTACTGAAATCCAGAACATGGGACGGGCCCTCAATATACTTCCGCAGCATGGAAACATGGAAAACCGGATGCACACTCGATAGGCTGGGTGGCAAGGCAAGCTCATAAGCCACCTCCCCAATCCTCCTAAGTACCTCAAAAGGCCCAATAAATTGTGGACTCAGCTTTCCTTTCTTTCCGAATCTCATAATACCCTCTGTGGGCGAAAACATCAACAGGACCTTCTTATCAACCATGTAGGATAGATCTTGAACCTTCCGGTCTGCATAGCTCTTCTGCCTCGTCTGTGCCCTATGGAGAATCTCCTAAATTAGCTTTACTTTATCCAAAGTATCCTGAACCAAACTATCCCCAATAGTCTAGCCTCGCCGGGCTTGAACCAACCAACTGGAGATCTACACCGTCTCCCATACAAGGCCTCATGCGGTGCCATCTGAATGTTGGACTGATAGTTGTTATTGTAGGCAAACTATGCAAGCGGTAGAAACTAATGCCATGACCCTCCGAAATCAATAACACAGACGCCTAACATATCCTCCAATATCTGAATGGTGAGCTCGGACTGCCCGTCCATCTAAGCTTGAAAAGCTGTGCTCAACTGCACCTTAGTGCCCAACTCTCACTGAACCGACTTCCAAAACTAAGAAGTAAACTGAGTGCCCCGATCTGATATGATGTACACTGAGACACCATGCAATCGAACAATCTCCTGAATATATAACTCTGCCAGCCACTCTGAAGAATAAGTAGTACCAAATAGGAATGAAGTGCGCGGCCTTGGTCAGCCTGTCTACAATCACCCATATAGCATCGAATTTCTTCAAAGTCCGTGGGAGTCCGATAACAAAATCCATAGTGATCCTCTCCCACTTCCACTCGGGAATAACCATCTGCTGATGCAAGCCACCCGGTCTCTAATGCTCATATTTCACCTGCTGATAATTGAGACACCGAGCTACAAACTCCACAATATCTTTCTTCATCCTCCGCCACAAATAGTGCTGTCTAAGATCTTGATACATCTTCGCGGCACCCGAATGAATGGAATACCACGAGCTATGGGCCTCCTCCAATACCATCTCCCGAAGCCCATCCACATTGGGCACGCAAATTCGGCCCTGCATCCTTAACACACCATCCTCACCAATGGTCACGTCTCTAGCATCATCATGTTGAACTCAGTCCTTAAGGACAAGCAAATGAGGATCATCATACTAGCACTCTCTGATGTGGTCATATAAAGAAGACCGAGAAACCACACAAGCTAACACCCGACTGGGCTCTGAAATATCTAATCTCACAAAGAGATTGGCCAAGGCCTGAACATCAAATGCAAATGGCCTCTCCTCAATTGGAAAGTATGCCAAGCTCCCCACACTCACTGCCTTTCGGCTCAAAGTATCAGCCACTACATTTTCCTTTCCCGGATAATACTGAATAGTAATATCATAATCCTTAAGCAACTCTAGCCATCTCCACTGCCTCAAATTAAGATCCTTTTGCTTGAACAAATGTTGAAGACTACGATGATCAGTGAATACCTCACAAGGTATGGCATAGAAGTAATACCTCCAAATCTTTAATGTATGAACTATAGCAGCCAACTCCAAATCATGGACATGGTAGTTCTTCTCGTAGGGCTTCAACTGACGAGAAGCATAAGCAATAACTCTAACCTCCTGTATCAATACACAGCCAATCCCAAAATATAATATAGGAACCTGAAGCTGATGGAAAAACCAACACTGGAGCTGTGGTCAAAGCTGTCTTGAGCTTGTGAAATCTCTCCTCACACTCGTCCGACCATACAAATAGAGCACCCTTCTGAGTCAACTTGGTCAAGGGCGATGCCATAGTAGAAAAACCCTAAACAAATCGTCGATAATAACCCGCTAAACTAAGGAAGCTACGAATCTCTATGGCCGAGGACGGTCTAGTCCAACTCTGAACTGCCTCTATCTTCTTTAGATCAACCTGAATAACCTCACTGGACACCACGTGTCCCAAGAAAGCAACTGAACTGAGCCAAAACTCACACTTGGAGAACTTTGCATAAAGTCTCTCCTCCCTCAATCTCTGCAATACCACTCGCAAATGCCCCATGTGCTCCTCCTGACTATGCAAGTATACCAGGATATCATCAATGAACACGATAACAAAAAAATCCAGATAAGGCCGAAATACACTGTTCATCAAATGCATGAACGCAGCTGGGGTATTGGTCAGCTCGAAAGACATGACAAGAAACTAATAGTGACCATATCTAGTCCTGAAAGTAGCCTTATGAATATCTGAATCCCTGATCTTCAACTGGTGATAACCTGAACGAAGATCAATCTTGGAAAACACCCTTGTTCCCTGAAGCTGGTCAAATAAATCATCAATGCAAGGTAGGGAATACTTGTTCTTCACTGTTACTTTGTTCAATTGCCTGTAGTCAATTCACATTCTCATTTTGCCGTCCTTATCCTTCACAAACAGAATCGGCGGACCCCATGGTGACACACTCGGCCGAATGAACCCCTTATCTAAGAGTTCCTGAAGCTGCTCCTTCAATTCTCTCAACTCCGCTAGTGCCATACGATATGGCGGAATGGAAATGGGATGAGTGTCCGACACCAGATCAATACCAAAATCAATATCCATGTCCGGTGGCATGCTCGACAGGTCTGCAGGAAATACATCGAGAAAATCCCTCACAACTAGAACAGAATCAATGCTAGGAGTCTCAACTCCAACATCCCTCATAAATGCGAAATAGTAAAGAAAACCCTTCCCAACCATATGCTGGGTCTTCAAGAAAGAAATAACTCTACTAGGGACATAGTCAGTCACACCTCACCACTCGGTCCGCGGTACAACCGGCATGGCCAAAGTAACTGTCTTAGCATGACAATCTAGAATAGCATGACACGGAGATAGCCAATCCATGCCCAAAATAACATCAAAGCCCACCATGCTCAATAACAATAGATCAAATCGAGTCTCCAGACCACTAATAATCACAAAACATGACCAGTACATACGGTCAACAACTACAGTATCAACCACCGGGGAAAACACATGATTTGGTAAAGAAAGAGACTCCCGGGGTGTACCCAAATAATGAGCAAAATATGAAGACACATATGAATATGTGGAACTGGGATCAAATAATACAGAGGCATCTTTGTGGCAGACTGAAACACTACCTGTAATGACAGCATCTGTCCTGCCTGGCATAATATAAAAATGAGCTTCGCCATCGCCTGATCGACCTCCACCTCTGGGGTGACCTCTTGCTGCCTGACCCTCCACCCCTGGCTGACTGGGCGGGTGGTGAACTAACCAGAGCAGAAGTCGAGGGCTGGTCCATCTGCTGAGACTGACCACCACGAAGTCGAGGACACTGCCTTCTCATATGCCCAAACTCTCTGCACTCATAATAACTACTCGGTGCTGGAGATGGGGACTAAAGGGAACCCCTCGCACCGGAGTGACTAGTAGAGGCACTCGGTGTAGAAGAACCCTAAGCTGATGGGGCATAAGATAAACTCTGAGCTGGGAGAGCTCAGAGTGAAGACTGGCCCTGCTGGAACCCTTGATAACCACGGTCTAAATATGCCCCATGATACTCTAGGCGGGCCGAATGAGCATGCCTGAAAGAACGACCTCTACCATGCTGAAATTGGCCCCTTGACGGAGCACTACTAAAACTACCTGATCCTCGAGGCCTCTTGGCCTTCCTCTCCTCTCGCTCTCTACAGCGAACTAACTCGATCTCATGAGTGATATCCACTACCTCCTCAAACGTAGCACCCAATACTCTCTCTCTAGTTATCAGAATACGGAGATGGTATTTAAGGCCATCCACAAATCTCCTAATGCTCTTACGATTAGACGGAATCATCCAAATAGCATGACGGGCCAACTGTGAAAACCCTATCTCGTACTGAGTCACGGTCATATCCCCTTGTGTCATCCACTCAAACTACCTACGCAGCTCCTCTCTGCGGGAATGAGGTACATATTTCTCCAAGAATAAAGCGTAGAACTTCTGGCAAGAAAGGGGTGCTGCACGAAAAAGCCTACGCCTCTCAAAATCCTCCCACCAAGTAAAAGCAGCCCCCGAGAACTAGAAGGTAGTAAATGCCACACCACTCGACCCAAGAATCTCTACTGTACGGAGCATACACTGACACTTATGAAGAAAACCCTGGGCATCCTTGCCCTCAGCACCACTAAATGTCCGAGGCCGGAGCCTACCAAACCTTTCAAGATGACGCTGCTCATCGTCTAGTATAGCTGGAACCATGAAGTCCTGAACTGGTGTAACCGCTGAGCTGAAGGTACTCCCGGTATCTGAAATCCCTGCACTACCTGCTCAGGTGTGCGAGCAACGGGGGTCTGATTTCCTCCCCCCACCTGTGAAGTAGCTACTGATGTGGTGGCTGAAACTGCCTGAGCCAGGCCAGTGCAAACTTATAAAATCTATGGCAAGGCCTCCCGAAGACCCAAAATCATGATATGCACAGCTGGTGCCTAAACAGGTGCTGCTGGAGTGTCCACAGCTGGAGCTTGATCCTGAGCTGGGGCAACTGGTGGATCAGCAGGTGCTGCCCTGGCTGCTCTGCCTTTGCCACGACCACGACCACGTCCACGACCTTTGGTGGCCTCTGTGGGTGGTACTAGTGGTCATCCGCCACGTCCAGTAACTTGTGTCCTCACCATTTGTGAGAGAATAGAAAATTAGAAGTTTAGTTCTCAGTTCAACAAAGCCGCACGACAAGAATTTCAAGAATGTGAAGTTTTCCTAAAGGTTCTATAGCCTCTCGAGGATAAATATAGACGTCTGTGTACCGATCCGCGAGACTCTACTAAACTGGCTCATGACTCACGAGACCAAGTAACCTAGGCTCTGATACCAACTTGTCACGACCCCAACCCCGATTGTGATGGCGCCCAACACAATGCTAGGCAAGCCCGACAAATTTAGCAACTTAAACCATTTCTATATAGTTCCTGATTAATTAGCACAGATAAATTACTAAGTCATAATACTGGAAATCTAAAATTGAGTTAAAAACATGTGAAATCCCAAATAACAATACAACTACATAGCCTGAAGAATTCGGTGTCATAAGTCTGAGCCTCTAATACATGAGTATCAACCTACTACATATCGTTCTAAAGAAGTACGGAATCAAGCAAATAGATAAAGGGAAGATCAGGGCTGCGGACGTCATGCAACTACCTTGATGCTCCCGGATATGTGCTGCCCAGTTGGAAGTCCTCAACAGTTCAGATGCACCTGGATCTGCACGCAAGGTGCAGGGAGTAATGTGAGTACTCCGACCCAGTGAGTAATAAACATAAATAAAGGCTGAGAATAAGAAATCCTAGATAGACACATTGTAATCAATAAATACAGCAATTTAAACCAAGTAGTATAAAATTAGTAAACCAATGAAAACAAATTATGGAAATGCTGCAATAGATAAGCAAATAAATGACAGTCAAATAAGGAATGCAAAATATAGTACGGTACTCTCTAGTACCCGCTGCGGCATGCAGCCCGCCCCATTTATTTATCATCGACAGCACTCATTAGGGGAGTGCAGACTCCGGGGGGGGGGCTTACTGCCCAAGTGCAATATCAAGCCATCTCGTGGCATCAACTGTGACCTCAGCATCATATCAATATTAGTATAATACTTCTGCGGCACGCAGCCCGATCCCATACTTAGTCTAGATTACATAAGCCCCTCGGGCAATAATAATATAGTAGTTACCAACCCAAAACATCGTTAGAAATATCATTTAAGTTTTAAATCTGAGTAAAAGTGGTTGAGTTTACAAAAATTAGTTTTAACCAATAGGTCTGAGTTCAAGTATTATGTCAAATAGTGAGGAAACAAAAATAACAACCCCTGAATGGTCCAAACCGTTAGCTCGAAGCCCAAATATGACAATTAGTCCAAATAATGATGATATCAAGTAAGTTTCAATCAGATACACGGTAAAAAAATCACACAGGACGGACCAAGTCAAAATCCCCAATAGTAAATGACTCCGCGCTCATCATCAAGCGTGTGTCTCACCTCAACATAGCACTACGATGTGCAAATCTTGGGTTTCAAACCCTCAAGACATCATTTACAGTCATTACTCACCTCAAGCTGGACAAAATTCTAGCTCGCTATGCCTTTGCCTCTCAAGTCGGCCTCCTCGCGCGTCGAATCTGACCAAACCACAACGATTACGTCACAATATGCCAAAGGAACAATACCCAATCGAAAACAATCGAAAAATATTAAAAATCCCGAAATTGGCAAAACCCAAGCCCCGAGCCCACTTCTCGAAACTTAAAATTTTTCACATCTACAGGTTCCTTACCTTGCCACGAGTCTATACATATAAAGAACACTAAAATCGGAGTCCAAATGATCTCTCAAATCCCAATTTTTGCTATCTTAAGTTAAAGCCCTAAACCACTATTTTTGCCATTGATTTCTTAAGTTTTTAGTCCTAATCCATGTAATAGTACCATAGAATCGTGTTTTAAGTCCAAAAATCCTTACCTTATCAATGCTCCTTGAAAACTCTCTTTAAAATCGCTCACAATTCTACAAGTCCGAAGTTAGAAATGAGAAACCCTTCAAAATTCGTGAAGATGAACTTAAATATCTCTGCCCAGGCAAAACCGCTTCTATGGTAAAAATTCCGCTTCCGCGGTTCCGCTTATGCGGCCAAGGTTTCGCTTATGCGGAAATTACTAGAACCCCAGTGACCGCTTCTGCGACCAAAATTCTGCATCTGCAGCTTCGCAGATGCGGCTCCTCGTCCGCTTCTGCGGAAACAGTTGCCAAGCCCAAAACTCGCACCTGTGGCTCCCCTTTCGCACCTGTGACTCCACTTCTGTGGCTTCCTACTCACTCCCGGGATACTGCTTCTATGGTCCCAACTCCGCAGAAGCGAAAGTACCAGAAATAGCAATAAATTTTGAATTTCAAAAGTCCAAAACTTCCCGTTAACCATCCGAAATCACCCCGAGGTACCCGGGACCTCAACCAAAAGTGCCAACACCTCTTATAAAGTCATTCAAATTTGTTCCAATCATTAAAACACCTCAAACATCACCAAAACCATCACATTACATCGAATTCAAGCCTAAGTACTTCTAAAACTTCCGCAACACGCATTCGATCAAAAACCCAACCAAACCACCTCCGAATGACCTGAAATTTTGCACACACAACCCAAATCGCCTAACGAAGCTGCTGCAACTTTCAGAATTCCATTTCGACCCTCAGATAAAAATCTTGCCTATCAATCGGAATTCGTCAAAATACTAACTTCGCCAATTCAAGCCTAATCCTACACCGGACCTCCAAAACCACTTCCAATCACACTCCTATGTCACAAATCATCCCGCGAAGCTAACCGAACCAAATCACATTCGAGCCCTCTAACACATAAGTCAACATCCGGTTGACTTTTCCAAATTAAGCCTTTCTTAAAGAGACTAAGTGTCTTATTTCCTTCAAAATCCAATCCAAACCAACTCGATCGCTCAAGGCACTGATAATGAAGCATAGAGAAGTAGAAAATGGGGGAAACGGGGCGATAACTCATGAGACGACGGGTCGGGTCATCGCATGGCTGGTCTCTAATGATGTTTAACGACCAGAAAATATATATAGGAATAATATTTAATGGTTGATTAGGGATGAGATAGGTTGTCTCTAAAAGTATTTAACGACTAGATTTTGCTCTCGTCTCTAAAAACATTTAACGACTAGGTTTATAAGCCGTCGTTGTACACCTTTAGCGTCGAAAGCTATTGCGACGGGTGGCAACCAGCTTTTTCCCATCGCAATTGATTTATTTAGACCATACTTGAATCTTTAGGGACCATATTTCCCTTCCTTAAAGGCAGTTTTTCTTGTTGTGTTAAACATACATTTATCCTCGAACGTGCCACAAAGCATTCCAAAGCCATCGAATCACCCTGTAACCTTACCATTCACATACCCGAGGGAGATCCCAAGTTAAACTAATCCATATAAGCATGACGACACAATGTAACTGAAGATCCCTAATCGAACCTTAGCTCTTAAACCTTAGCACCCAATAACCAACATCCAAAACTCCTTGCAAGACCCAAATCTCTCACCTACACACGGTATAAGTTTGAACAAGATGTATCAAGCCATATCCATAACCCAAGACACAATCACATGATACCCCACACAGCTCAAATACTCATAGTGATAGCTTCCGACACAATAGTTGCTCGATAACCAACCCCATACCTGTAACAAACCTCCTATCAAACAAAATCTTGTTCTGAACCTTTGTACATTATCGATGACGAAAGAAACACTTAGAAACTCGTAACTACTTATCACATCAACAATTCATGGAACTCTCCCTCCTTCAACAAGAACTATATCTAATTTCTAAGCGGACTTCCAATATTATCCTTCCAAATATGTCGCAATTAGATCAGATAGCACCCATTGTAGGTTCAATGACCTCGTCTTATCAAATACAACCACCAAACTAACCTGCCACACCAATAAAATGTTAAGCCACAAACCGTGCAATCCGTGCACCAATACGCAATAATTCAAGTGTACTCAAACATAGAAAATGACTCAAATGAGAGAACCGTTTTGCATGCTCAAAAAGTACCACCATAACTCAATGCTAAGAACCTATCACACACTGTAGAACCAAAACACACGAATCAAACACAAAGGATCATGTCCTAACATAACTTCGCTGCAATGCGTGACCCTATCCAAACACTAGTTCACATGAAATACCTCAAGTCATAATGCTCAAATTCAACAACCACACGTAATTTGATGTCTAGTACTGAAAGTACATAACCATAGCCACTAAGAAGTAAGCAACGCCATATATCACAACCGCAAAAAGGCCATAACCAAGGTATAATCAACCATTCCACATCCCGATAACCATTCTGCTAGAATTCCACGATAAGACTCAAACATAACCATACCGTGTGTGCATATAACCAACAAATCATAACCCCTCGCAGCATAGAAGAGTAAATCATAGAGCATATCAGAACATGAACAAGCACAACTCTAACCGACTGACTCACCCCCAATGCTAACCGTGCTGAGTTAACAAATTTGACCCGGTGTAGGATATGCATCCTTATTAGGACTACCAATTGGCCCCCAAATCAACTCTAGTCATCCACAAGTAGATAAATAACCCTCTTAAACTCCACAATGACTAAACCATAACACATACTATCATCTGGCTAGCTTTGGCCACATCTTTGTAGTCCACAACCATGAAAGAATCTGCTTCTGAGAACTTCCGATCTCCAAATTCGTAGAATACACGAATCACCATATTTGATCCCAACTCCACCACTCAAATATCTAACACATCTCCCATACACGATCATCCCACAAGGAATACTTTGATAATTCTTCTTTGCCACATAGCAAAAGTTAAATATCAGCAGTCAATCAACTAGACGAGTACCACAATACCAATAAAGGATCCCCAAGTCAACACTCAGTGCCCCTTCTAAAATATACACTCTCCTCAGGCAATACCAAGTAGTAATGTCATTTATCTAGTCATCTGAAACTATCCATATTGCATAAGAATTCATGACCTTTCCTTCAAAACTGAACCGTGACTTGCTCATACAAATGTCAATCCCACACAACACACCGCATTTATCATGCCATCATATGAAATGTACGAGAATCTCATAATCAAATCTGAGTCTCAAGCATAATACATACTCAATTAGCCAGGAACCTTTCACTTTGATCCCATCAAAGAGATAATCATAACATGTAACATGCTTCTCGTGCCGGTAGGAAATATCCATCTCAAACCGTGGTAGAAACCATCGAGAACTCTTCGAAACCTATTTTCACATAACAAAGCCATTAAAACTGAATCTCTCTAACTCAAACAAGCCACGCAGGTTGCCAAATTGAAAAGTATTGCCCCAGAACACCTGAAGAGATTCACCACATCATAAGTGCCTAAAGAATCCATCATATCCATAACCGTGCTGATCAAACCTTCTACCAAGCTGTCTTATTTCTTCTAGTTCCTTCCGAATTACCCTCTAATTAACACTTCTCCTTTCCAAAACACTACGATCCTTACACAAATCTTATCACAAGAGATCCTAGCATCAAACCACATCGCCCTATGGCCCATAAGCTATTGTATTCCCTCTTAAGCACCCCAAAAGTACCACAACCAAGACAATCACTCTGAAGAGACCTTCTATGAATTTAAAATTGTTTCTTTTACCTTTCTTATACTGAAATCTAGAATCCATTATCATACAAAAATACCGTAAGTCCTCGCGCCATCCAATGCAAATCTCAGTTTTTAGCCATATACAAATCTAAAAAATCTTCAAATGCCACATATGAATCTTAAACTCTTTAGAACCTCCTCGAGAGTCATCCACTTTGCTCAAATATCAATTGCACTGCCCAAACGGGCCAAACAACCTATATCCCATTAGTGCAACAACACCCAAAGAAGTAATTTACACCTCTAAGCAACCAAGTGAACCCTTTTTATTGGTACACTACATCCATAACGAATAGCAACCCTAGACCATTTCCAAGACTCCCATATACCATAAGGCATAATACATCATGTACCTAGAAATTCCTTACTCAAGTCATCCTCAATACCCACCTCTTTAAGTCGTAACTGACCCACTAGCATGCCTAAGAACAAAACTAATACAACACATCACCTTGTACTCAAATCGTCGATAACAGACTCCCCCACTTGGCTCAAAGCCATAGATCAAAACACTTGATAACTCGCAACACCCATATTCTATTACTACCATAATACCGCAGGGAGATTCAACTAAATCCCTCATAAGCTCATATAACACAAGCCATATAGTACCTCAAACCATCTAGTAAGTTCGCATACACCCATGTGACAGTTAGGTCAACTACTACAACTTATTCAAACTCAAATAGTACAAATATAACAGAGTGGTAGAGAAGAAAGCCTCCACACAACATCATAAAAATCACACATCCGTAGATTACCTCGCAGGTTATAACCCACCTTCTTAATCTCAAACTAATATCTCTTTATACCCTTTCACAACCACAACTACTATGCAATCACTTAATCTTCCTGATTTTGAATCACCAACAAGGCATGAGAACCTAATTCGTTCCATAGTTAAACAACATCAAAGATCCTCTAATACACTCATAACTCGCGACTATGCTTCCCATCAAGATAGAAATCAAGCACCCAATGGTCCTTTTTACATCTCAAGCAAACTCTCTCATCATATTTGATCCATTTGAACACATCCCGTAGTCACATCATACGCATCATATAGCCATCCAACCACTCATCGAGCCACAAATTCTACTAATAGGGAAACTACCAGACTTATAAGTCTAAAAGCACGAGCTCACATAACCAAAATCTCATATCGCACCTCATCAGCACACCGAAATCACATATCACACCTCATCCATAGCATCATAAACCATCGATACATAGGTGATACCGAGCGCTCACTATGAGTAAGTGGAAGTAATTCAAAGAGTTACACTTCAAGCTGAATTAATGACGCACGATAAGGAAAGAAAGATAGGAAGTTTACCCTAAATTCCCTGTAGCCTCTCAAAGATAGGTATGGACATTATCAGACCGATCTGCAGGACATTAATATACACTCGCTCATGACTCATAGAATGTACGAACCTAGAGCTCTAATACCAACTTGTCACGATCCAAAATCTAACTAGTCGTGATGATACCCAACCCAACCAATTAATAACTATCCAATGTAATGAGATTTATTGAGGAAATAAATGATAAGATATCTAATATTTATACATTTTTCAAGGACTGGTAGTATAAATCATGAGTATCTAAGATTTTGAGTTTACAAAGCTGGCATAAATTAAAGTACATCATATAATATATATGAACAGATAAAAATTCTAAAGCTACCAAGATCAAGAGGCAGCTATGACCGGAATGCAGGTACATCTTCCAATCCATCTTCCGCCATACACAGCAACATCAATATCCAACATTTACACGTAAGGTGAAGAAGTGTAGCATGAGTACTACTGACCCCATGTACTCAATAAGTAACAAACTTAACCTTAGTTTGAAAGTAGTGACGAGCTTGAAGAAAGAATGTAGTCCAACACCGATAGCCAACAATAGTTCATAACATAATAAGAGTTTTAAAAGAAGTAACTCATAGGCAAAATGCTCTGCTCTTTCACAGTTCTGGACAATAGGTATGCTTTTCAAGTATATCAGTGAAAACCCAAATCTTTTTTCGAAATCACCAAAATATGAGTATGTGTTTTTTTCAAAGCTTTTAACAAGTAAATGCTTTATTTTCAAATGGCATGAGCAAAATACATCTCTAAGCCTACAAGTCAATGTATGCATTCCAACTATAATACTATTCTGTGATAAAACCATATGCACGCTCTTGGTTCATCAATGCACTCAGTCCTCCCAATCATTCAATCCTCAAAGTCACTCAGCCCTCACAGTTGCTCAATCCTCCCAATCACTCGCACTCATGCTCGACACTCGCACTTAGTAAGTACCTACTCTCACTGAGAGCATGTACAGATTCCGGAGGGGCTCCTTCAGTCCAAGCATTATAATAAGCTAATCATGGTATAAATCATAACTTCTGTTATGGCGTGCAACCCGCTTCCAAATCAAATCAATAATACTTGTTGCGACGTTCAACCCAATCCCATCAATATCCTCACAATTAGGCCCTTACCCACGCTCAATCATCAACCTCTCCAGTCTCTCTGGCTCACTATGTCACGAAATTAGCCGAAAAATAATGATGTGATATATTAATAAATGGTAGCAGAGACTGAGATATGATATGCATATGAATGCGAACGATTGAGTATGTAATTTCAATGTAAGCAAATAACTCAACAGCGTACATGACTTTAGTGGTTCCCAAAAAATAAGTATGTAACCTAGACATGGTTTCTAACATGGATTACAGCTCAATAGCTCTAGTACGTAGAGATTTCATGGTTGCAGATACGATCAGGTAACTACACAATACCACAGAAATAACGGAGTCACAATTCACATGGTGCACGCTCACACGCATATCACCTAGCATGTCCGTCACCCCAACACCAAACACATAACACGTAATTTGAGGTTTCAAACACTCAGAACAAAGTTTAGAAGTGTTACTTACCTCGAACAAGCCAAATCTAATAACGAGTAAGCCAAGCGATGCTCCAAAAATGCCACACGTACCGACCTCCGAACGGCTCGAAACTAGCCAAAAGGAACTCAAGAAGATCAAATCGTGCCTAAGAAAATAATGCCAAATGATAATGGTCGAATCTTTAATCAAAATCCCAAAGTCAACCAAAAAGTCAAACCTAGGCTTGCACCTCGGAACCTAACAAAAATCATAAATTCGATAATCCATTCAATTATGAGTCCAACCATACTAGTTTCACCCAAATCTGACTCGGAATCGATCTTAAAAACTCGAAAATTTACTCTATGATACTTTGGACAAAACCCCCTAATTTTTCTTTAAAATTTAGAATCAAATTACCAAAAACGAATATAGATTCACTAAATATACCCAAAACCGAGTAAAGAACACTTACACCAATCCATATGATAAAGATTGCATCAACAATTGCCCACATCCGAGCTCCCCAACTCAAAATATGACGAAATAAACAAACTGTCGATATTAAATATTTTTGTCCAGTTGTTCTGCCTCGTTTCGTGTGTTAAATAATCTCAAAACTCGCTTTTGATGCCTCTAATGGATTCTTTGTATAAATTTAGTCAAGTTAGACTTTTGAATCACTCTATTTGTCATTATAATCAAGGAGATATATTGGTTTAAATATTTGAAAATAGTGCATATTTTTAAATATGAATCAGTGGTAATTTCGCAGTTAATCTGAAAAATCTTGTAAAAGTATTCTTAGTAAAATAATCATAAAGTTTTCATACGATGTCCAAATTCGACGATTCTTTTCGCTATGACTCCGTAATTACGATACGGATCTAATTCTTTAATTAAAATAGAAATTGAATCTCATTTGCTTAATATGGTACATCATACCGAGCTACTTGTGCCCCCAAACTACCGAGCGAAGTGTAAATGATTAAAACGACCGATCGGATCATTATATTTTATTTTTATTTTTAAAACTCCAACTTTATTGGAGAATTTTCCAATAAATCTACACTTGTCGTCGTATGATTATGACACTGCATCATAGAATTGTTTTACTTATCTTTACACACACACACACACACACACTCACTATTAAGAAGAAACTATTCCCCAATTTGAAGTGGTAGTTTTTTTTTTCTTGTTTTCAGAATTTATTGTTATTTAAATTAAAAAATAATAACCAATAATTAATTTTTGACTAAATAAGTTATTATGTCATGCTATTTTTTTTTAGGCTACCTCCTGGTTTAATGCGGTGCCTTTTTCTTTGACTTTTAATAATATATAGATATATAGATATAGATATAGACTAGTTTATATATATATATATATATATATATATATATATATATATAAAAACTTCCTTTTTTTATCTTATTACTATCTTGAAATTACTTTCTCTCAACCGCCATTAATTTCTCCATCCGTGAAATATTCAATTCAAAAAAAGATTCATTCACCACTGTCAAACCCACCTGTCATTATTCCCAGCCATCAAATCAAGACTCAATTAAAAAAAATTCTTTCACTACCGTCAAACCCACATACCATTATTCCCCAGCCGTCAAATCAAGACTCAATTCAAAATAAATTCTTTCACTACCGTCAAATCCACCTATCATTAGCACCGTTAATTTCCATAACTGTTAAATCAAGACTCAATTCAGAAAAGGTTCCTTCACCGTCGTCAAACTCACCACCGTCTTTTCAAGTAATGGCAGACACTGTTTTATCATTTATATTGAGCAAGATTTCTTCGAAGATTGAGAAGATTATGACGAACATATGATTCCATTTGATGCGCCGCCCAAATGTGAAGTGTACGACGATCTTGAATGATCATCGAAAAATCTTTAATCTTGAAGCCGACCACAGAAACAGACGCTACACAGTGGCAGCCTACAAATGGAATTAAATAGGTTGAAAGAAAAAGAAGATATTCTGATCCTGAAGCTGGCCATGACATAAAGCAAAATGAGTAGTAGAGACTCTTTTCCAATTGATCTACTACACCATTACCACTTCTTCTACTACCTTAGTGAAATTACATGCCCCCTGTAAAAAATAGCAGAAGAAAAGTATTATTTGGAGACCTTCTGCTAGCCCAAGATCATTAACTCAAATAGGAAGATTCAACCAAAAAAGATGAAGCTTAAAAGGAGAAGAGAGATTTTAGACAGCAGAACTTATTTAGGAAAAAAGGCTTTCTTGATTTTTGGCTTGATTACAAATGCCTAAGGCCGCCCTGATTTATACTTCTCTAAGGATGGTTCTAGATAATATTCTAGAACATGTAAAAGGAAATTCTAGTTAAAATTGTCTTTCCATAATACTTTAGAATATCTAGATGTGTCTAGAAGATAACCTTATATTTCCACAATATTCTAGAACATCTAGATATGTCTACTAGATAAAAATCAAGGATATTGCATTAGGACATTCTAGAGAATTATATGTTTTTCCAAAAATCAACTTTACTTTATTTTTCTCACACTCCCCCTTAAAGTGATTTTTTAGAAACTACTCCATGCTTGTCACAGAAGAACCTGAATGGAGCTTTAGCAAGTGATTTGGTGAAGATATCAGCAGTATTCTCCTAACTTCGCACTTCTAAAGTATTGATAGTTCTATCAAGAACATTTCCTGAATAAAGTGATGTTCCACCTTAGTATGTTTAGTTCTTGCATGGAATACTGGATTGTTTGCAAGGTTGATGGAACTTTGATTATCTACAAAGATCACAATTGGCTTTGATATAGGTAGATGTAGGTTCAAGTCCTTACATCCATACACATGCTTGAGCAGTAAGAGCATGTGCTTTATACTCTGCCTCCGTGGTTTACAAGGAAACTAAGTCTTGATTCTTGTTACATCAAGAAACACTTGTTCCACCACAGTAAACAATATAGCCCGATGTAGATCTTCGGTCATCCAAATCACCACCAACATCAACATTTGTATAACCATCACCAAATCATTCTTCTTCTGAAAGAACAAGCCCATGTCTGATGTTGAGTTGATATACGTTAGAATTTTCTTTGCAATTTCTAAGTGTGGCTTTCTTGGCCTTTGAATAAATCTGCTAACATATCCCACCGAAAAGGCAATGTCCGGTCTTGTAATATTCAAATACATGAGACTTAAAACAAGAGTTCCAAAAGGCTTAGGATCTGCAAGAAGTGGGCCTTCATTCTGCCTTAACCTTGTGATTACCTCAAGAGGAGTAGAATATGTCTTGCTTTGCTTCAATCCAAACATGTCAACAAGTTTCTTGGCATAGCCTTCTTGAGTGACAAAGATCCATTTGTTCATGTTTGTCACCTCTAAGCCAAGAAAATTATGTAGCTTTCCTATTCTTATCATATCAACTACGTACAAAAGAACAACCATATGCAAGTCTCCTTGATTTTTAACAAATAAGCTAGGATATGAATGTGATACATCATAGCTGCAAAAATGTAGATACTGAGCAATTTTATCATACCATGCTCGTGGAGCTTACTTGAGGCCATAAAGGTCCTTCTTAAGTTTGTAGACATAATCAGGATGTAAGTTAGAGACATATCCGGGTGGTTGCTCCATATAAATATCATTGTCAAGCTCTTTATACAAGAAAGCATTCTACGCGTCAAGTTTCCATAACATTCAATTATGTGAGGCCGCCAAGGCTAGAACAACTCGGACAGAAATCATCTTAGCCACCGGACTGAAGGTTTCTTCATAATCTTTGCCGTACTATGAGAAAATCCTCGAGCAATCATCCTTGCATTATATCTATCTATGCTGCCATATGCTCTTCTTTGATTTTGTAAACCCATTTACAAGAAATGGGTTGTACATTCTTCGGCTTTGGTACAAAGCTCCAGGTTTAATTTTACATTAAAGTCTCCATTTCATCATCCATAGCATTCTCCCACTCTTTGACTCCTTTAAAATCTTCAAAGGAGGAAGGTTATACATCTTCAATTGGTGCACCAAAGAAACAGGAATATGTACTGATAAAATTTTCATCTCTAAAGCAAGCTGGCTTAATAATAGTTCTTTTGGCCTTCCCCAACCACTTCAATTATTTTCTTGCTGGGTTTCATGTTGTTGAGGTCTAGGGTTCCCCCTTTCTCTAAACTCCTCAACAATTGTATTATCTAGAGAAGCATCTGCGATGGGCAAGCTTGAATTTCCATTATTCAAGGTTTTTGAACCTGTTTCATCTAATCCAGCTCCATAATACAAAGACACTTTGTGAAATATGACATCCCTTGAGACAATAAAGAGACGAGTTATAGGATCCATGCACTTTCATTCCTTTTTCCTTTCATCATATCCGACAAAGCTGTATTTCCTTGCCTTGGCATCTAACTTGCTCCGTTGAGAATCTGAAATGTGAACATAACAAATAGGGCCAGAAACTCTAAGCTGTTTAACTCTAGGCTTTTCTCCAAATATCAATTCATAAGTAAACTTCATATTGTTTGGAGAAAGCGATATCCTGTTAATCACATACGCTGCACATTTCATACCTTCAACCCACAAGGCTCTAGGTAAATTCTTGGCATGAAGCCAGCTCTTACATATCTCAGTTAAGTGTCAAATCTTCCTTTCAGTCACTCCATTTTGTTTTTGTGTATCAGCACATGTGAGTTCTCTTTTAATTCCATGCTGATGACAAAAGGAAAGAAATTAATCTAGAGTGAACTCACCGTCATTATCAGTTCACAGTCGCCATATTCTGGAATCGAGTTTGCCTTCAACTGTTTCTTTGAACTCCACAAACTTATTGAAAACTTCTAACCTGTGCTTCACAAAATAAATCCAAATAAATCTAGTAAAATCATCAATGAAAATTAGCATATAAGAATTGCCCGAGAATGAAGGAGTTCTCGTTAGCCCCATCAAGTCACTATGAACCAGTTCTAGTTGAGCATTGCACCTTGATAAGGATCTATCAATTGGAAGACGTTGTGCCTTTCAATATTTAAATCTTTCACAAACCTATGCTCCATAAAAAATTCTTAGGTTAGGAAATCATTTTATTAGATTCAATTTTACCATATCTTTTAATTTATCCATACTACGATGTCCAAGTCAAGCATGCCAATGATGTATATTATCATTGCTACTAATTTCCTCAATATATGAATTAGAGGCAGATAAGTGTCACGACCCAAAATCCCAACCCGGTCGTGATGGCGCCTCTCGTGAGGACAAGGCTAGCCAATCAACAAAACAGTACATCTCTTTATAATTACTTAATAGGAATAAGTCTAAATCATGGGCAATATAATCTTAAATGCGAAATAAACGTGATAGAACAAGGAAAACCATCCCAACTAAGCCCGAAATCGGGGTGTCACAAGTCATGAGCTATTACAGAGTTTACTAATATTTTACAAAGTCTGGAATTATCATAAATAACAAAGATAAGGGAGAAAACGGGGCTGTGGACGTCAACAGCTATCTCGTTACTCCTAGTCACCGCCTGGTCTGGAAAGAATCAACGCTCAGGAGCAAACTCAGCTCTGCCGGTATCTGCACACATGGTGCAGGGAGTAATGTGAGTACTCCGACCCAGTGAGTAATAAAAATAAATAACGACTGAAAACATGAGATCTCATAACGGCAAAACATAGCGCTATCCCAAGCAGTAAAATCAGTTATACAGTAAAACAGTGAGTATCAGATAATTCTTCTTTCAAAACAGTAAAGACAAATAATTTCCATAGTAAGGATAAATTAAAAGCTTGCCCCTCGGGGTCAATATGTTAATCTCAATATAGTATCAGGCCCTCGGGCTCACTCCCAACTCACCAGCACACAACATCAGCCCTCGGGCTTACTCCCAACTTACCAGCACACAACATCAGCCCCTCGGTCTCACTCCCAATGCACCACACACAAGCAACGGCCTTTCGGGCCCACTCTCAACTCACCTGTGTACCCTGTGCTCACTGAGGGTGTGTACAGACTCCAGAGGGGCTCTTACAGCCCAAGCGCAATATCATAAGGCCTTAAAGCCTTCACACATCACACTCGAGGCCTGAAAGCCTCCTCACATAACACTCGAGGCTTGGAAGCCTCCTCACATCACTCAATATATCCTCACATATGGCCCTCGACCTCAATCAGTCCAGAAAATAATCATAAGCCCCTTGGGCATCAGTAAAACAATGGTGCTCATATCAAACAACATTATAAATATCATTTAAATCTCAAGTTGAGTATAAATGTAGCTGAGTTTGTGAAATAGTATAATTCAATTGGACTGAGTTCAAATAATATTTCAATTAGTGAGGAACAATAGTGATGGAAATTCAAAAAATGATTTGAAATAATTGGCACGAAGCCCAAATAGGGCAATAAGCCCAAATTATGGTGAAAATAACAACTCTTTATCAAATACGCGGTAAAATATCAACCGGGATCGACCAAGTCATAATCCCCAATAGTAAATGACCCCGTGCTCGTCATACAACGCGTGTCTCATCTCAACATAGCAGTACGTTGTGCAATCCGGGGTTTCAAACCCTCATGACATCATTTAAAATCATTACTCACCTCGAACCGGTGAAATCTCTTGCTCGCTACGCCTTTGCTCCTCAAATCGGCCTCCACGCGTGTCGAATCTATCCAAAATTAGAGCGAATACATCACAATATGATAAGAGAACAATACCCAATCGAAAATACTCGAAAAACACTAAAAATCACGAAGTTGGCAAAATCTGAGCCCGGTCCCACTTCTCGAAAAATTACGAAAGTCACATCACCGGATTCCTCGTCTCGCCACGAGTCCGTACATATAGAATTTACCAAAATCGGAGTTCCACTCAAATCTTCAAATATTACTTTTAAATTCCTAGGTCCAAAATCCCCAATTTACACCTCAAAAACATGTAATCTAGTCGGATTATTCGATGATAATTCAATAGTATGGAGTAAAAATAATCACAAGTGACTTACCTCAAGATTTCTCATGATTTCTTGCTCAAAAATCGCCCCAAGCCGTGTTATTTCGCAAGAAAATAGGTTAAAAAAACGAGCAGAAACGCAGCAGCTTTTAATAAGCAAATCTGGTCGCTAAAGACCCAAATCTGGTCGCTAAAGGTACTAATCTAGTCGCTAAAAGTGCCACACTAGACCTGATGCACCAGCACTCTTAGATTTCACTAAAAAGGCTCTAACTCCTTCATACAAACTCAGAATTAGACTATTCTTGTTCCTATGAGTCACAAATAATAATACAAACACAACCATTCAATCGAAACTCAATTCGGAGCTCATTTGCCCAGTGCGATATCCATTTCACTCGTTAAATAATTACTCATGTTTCGCGTCAAAAACCCAATCGCGATTTGATGAAATTAGACCAAAATTTCCAGATCGGTCCTATAATTCATTATCAAAATTTCGGAAGTCTCGGAATCAAATTTGGATCTCTAGAACCAAAAATGAACCTTTAGATCATTACATTTATGCTCAAAACGACAAAAATCTTCCAAAAACTCTTCCAAAATTTGTCCAAGCCTCATGGGATCCCAACAAAGTATACTAACAAGTCCCATAATAAGCCACAAACTTAGTTGTTCCTTCGAATCACCAAAAACAACGCAAAAATTCACCTCGGATTCAAGCCTATGAACTTTGAAACTTCTAATTTTCACATCCGATGTCGAAACACGTCAAAACTAGTCCGAATGATCTCAAATTTTGCAGACAAGTCCAAAATGACATAACGAAGCTACAGCAACTCTCGGAATTCCATTCCGAGCCTCGGATCAAAATCTTACCTATCAACCGGAATTCGCCAAAATACTAACTTTGCCGATTCAAGCTTAATTCTACACCGGTCATCACAAAAATATTCCGGACACACTCCTAAGTTCCAAATCACCTAAAAATCTATCCGAACCATAAAATTCGCATTTCAAGTGCTCTAACACATAAGTCAATATCCGGTTGACTTTTCCAACTTAAGCTTCCTTAAAAGAGACAAAGTGTCTCAAACCTTACCAAAATCATTCAGGAATGACTTCAAATTTTGCACACAAGTCACATTCAACATTACGGACTTGCTCCAACTTTTAGAATCGCATTCCGACCCCGATATCAAAATTTTCACTTTCGGTTGAATTTTCTCAAAAACCTTCAAATTTCTATATTTAGCCAAATGACTTCAAAATGACCTCCGGACATCCGAATTCACTTCCGATCATGCTCCCAACTCCATAATCACCATACGGAGCTATTCCCAAACTCAGAATCCCAAACGGATATCTATAACACTGAAATGCCTTCCAACCCAAATTTATAAAATTCTTCTAAAATACTAACTTCCACAATATACGCCGAAATGCTCACGGGTTATGAAAAAACAAATTCGAACATATGCCCAAGTTCAAAATCATCATACGAACCTACTGGAACTTTCAGATCCTGATTTCGAGGTCGTTTACTCAAAATTCCAATCTTAGCCATTTTCTTCAACTTAAGGCTGCCGCAATGAAAATTTTCTTTCCAATTTGACTCCGAATTTCCCGAAATTCAAATCTGACCATACGCACAAGTCAATATACCTGAAATGAAGTTGTTCATGACTTCCAACTACTGAACAATGCGCTAGAGCTCAAAACGACCGGTCGGGTCGTTACAATAAGACATATAAATCATTAGCTTTTTTACTAGAGTGAATGATATCAGCCTTGAGCACCTTAATATTTCGGAGGAACTTCTCATCACGTGGGACAGATAGCAAATAATTTTCAGCATCTACAATATTTGAAACTAAAAATAGATTTTTCTTCATAAATGAAACATGAAAGACACTGTTGAAGGTGATAGAATCTTTTTGCTTCTCGTGGATCACAACATTGCCTTCCTTTTCCATATTATGTACTGTATTATCTGTTTTAACAATGACATCATATCCATTGTATTCGCTAAATGTGCAGAATTTTGATTGATCTCCAGTGAGATGGTGCCCACATCCTGAATTCACGATCCAGTCTTTTTCAAATTTTATGGAAGACATGGAATTTATTGCCGGAGTCTCCGCTGCGAAGCACTTTCCCCGGTCTTCTTCTTTTTCTTCTTTTTCAGCAGATTTCTTGGTTTGAACCATATTACTCTCTTTGGCTCGATAATATCTTTTTATGTGTCTAACTTTGCCATAACGGTAACATTTTAAAGGCTTTTCACCATTATTGAAAAACTCCCCCCTCTTTTCTGGCGAGCTGAACCACTTCAGGATCGAAGGTGCAGACTATATCTTGATTTCCTTTTAAAATTTCTCTTATGGGTGACAAGAGCTTTTCCTTCCCCTTCTTTGATAGATACGCCAACCATCAGTTTGGCTAATAGCTCCCGTGACGACAGCAAATTCTCAAATTATTCCAAATATGATTGTTGAACCTATCCTTGAATCGAAGTAACAAAGGGAATATATTTTGGCATTAGACCACGAATAATAATTCTTTGGGACATAGATTTTTGTTGATACCCAATTTTTTCCTATATATTTTTATATACAAAATACCTTTCAAAATAGATATGTATGCATATATAAATATGTCCAAGTGTTTTAGTATTTTTCCTAATTTTTAAAAGATTTTAAAATTAATTTATTGCCCTATTTTATTAATAAAAATCAATAATTATTCATCAAATTATCATTTGGTGATTAACTTATTATATTTTTGTATTTATAGCAAAATATAGCTAAGGTAATTTTTGCATATTTTTTTGAAATTTATTTAGTATATTAAAGCTAAGTTGCATATACTTGCAATTTTGGACTATTTTAAGATTTAATTACGTTTATAATTACAAAATTTATCCCAATATTTTTAATTCAATATTTATACATTATCAATTAATTTAGTACCTTTAATTTATTTTCAGAAATGATTTTGCTATTTTTGTAAAATAAAAAGGGGAAAATGGCTATTTAAATACTAGCCATAATTATTTCGATTTTAGCCCCAATTAACCCAATCTCAATCCCAAATTGACCAACCCAAATCCTAAAATTACCCGCCCCTGACCCGTTTATTTTACTTGATCGGTTCCCTTTTTGATCCAGGCCGTTAATCAAAATGATCAACGACCACAATCACTCCTTTCTTTTTTAATTCACCAACACCCCTTAACCCTAAATAATTTCACCTAACCAGCCGCCTCTGAAACCCCCTCTCTCTAAAACACTCTCGAACCTTCCCTATCCCTAGCCGCCTCTCATCATCTTCCACTAACCCACCGGAATCCATGGCTTCCCGGGCTGTGAGAGCCCTATACCTACCTCCTGGTGTTCTCACGTGCTTGATACCTGAAGATTCAAGGCCTGACCTTGAAGGTCTGTACCCAGATCACCGTCGATTCGAGGTTCTCCGGTCATCTCCGGCGTACCATGATTGTCTGAGCTTGATTCTGACCTCTTCGACTAAGATCGGTGAGCTTTCAAAGCCTTTCTCATTTCTAGGGTTCTTTTGAAACCCTAACCCTTCGAGGTTGTATCTGATTTCTTTAGATCCGTTGTGTATCTATACTTTTCTTGAGTTTTCAAATGATTTTCCTAACTTTTCTTTCAAAAATTACTTTGAAAACCCGTCTTTTTCGATCTAGGTTTTTCTGAAATGTTTAAGTGTTTGTATGATTTTTTTCTTTATTATTTGTGTGCTTTCCTCTATTGTATTTTTTTACCGTGTTCTTATATGTTTATCTTACTGTGTTTTCCTATATGCTTTTCTGCTATACTTTTCATGTTCTTGTGTTCTTCTACTGTATTTTTCTACTAAGTTTTTATGTTTCTTTTTTTGCCTTCTACTGAGCCCTGTTTAAGTTTCTTCTAAGCATGTTTTTTTCTACTGTTATTATCAGTATTTGCCATTATGTTCTTTAAATCCTTCTACATTGATTGCATGTTACTTTGCTATCATGTTTTCTCGTGAGTTCTGTTGCTGAAGAAGCATGTTCTTTTCTGAAACTTCTAAACATGATTTTGATTCAATTGCCTACTTTATGGTTGCTCGAGCTGGGGTTTTGTTTCAAAACCCCTAATTCTTTTAGATTGACTTTGAGTCTATGAACTGAGTTTGGACTTCCTTATTTTCATGTGATTCTGATCTTTTTACTAAGCTCTTTTATACTGGATTTCTCTATTGATTTTACAGTAACATGATAGCCTTGTTTCATACTTAACATGCTCACATGCTCTTTATACATGATGAATTTCCATCTAAATGGTTTTTGAATTTGCTATTAATTCGAGCTTCCTTCTGAATATGGCATGATTGATTTCTTTCCATTGCTTACTGATTTCTCTGTTACTCGACCTAAGTAAAACCCTTCTTCACTTCTTCTGACTTGGTTCATTCATACAAAATCTCGGACCATTTGATTTACTAGTTGTTAATTGATCTTCATGCCTTATTTGCACAAACCATGTATTTCAAAACCCTGTCCTTAAATACCTCTTATGTACTCACCCCTAATTGCCTACTTTGCACAAAGTGTTTGATTAATTTCTTTTCTTAATTGGTGTATACCCGTTGAATTTGAACCCCTTAATTAAAGGGAGTCTTGTGTAATTGATTTGACAATTAGTTCTTCAATTATTTTCTTACCTTAATCACTTGTGACCTTCACAATATAAATACATGACTCTTTAACACACAACACTGACGATTTTAATAATCCTCCACTACTACTTTTACAATCTCTTCTGAACTCTCACTAGCACTCTCTTCTTGTCTATTCTGTGGCTTTTACAAGACTACTGCATTTTATCTATTTGTTTCTTTGAAACGGGTATGTCCTAATTTAAGTTTCAGTACCATCACAATGTGTTTATTTATAGCTTTTGTATCCATGACTACTGTGCTGTTTCTGTAGAGTTCAACGTTTAAATTAAATATGCTTATATTTTTATGCATGTTTATGTTATGAATCTTTGGGCCCTTACCCTATTACCCCTATGTGCTGGAGAGTTAGAACTTAAGGCATGGAAACATGAATTGTTGCCCATGAATTAAGTTTGACCCAATGGGTCTTAACCTCTATATAAATAGGCTGGAGGGTGTGCCAACATATCCCATTGCTGGAATGCCCATCAGCCTGCTATTCTTTTGCTCTTGCAAATCCCCATTCCCTACGCTTTATGTGTATTAATGTGAACTGTTTCCCTTTCCCTTTTCAAAATCTTGCACTTACACTCTCTCTTAGTTCTTAAGTTCTGGCCCCCTCTTGTGAGCCTTTCCTTGGGACCTTGAGTTCCCTCTGAACTTGGACACTTGAGGGCTGGCCTTTCCACACTGCACTATGTCCTAGTTTGTTAATGTATTTGGGGTGTAAGCACTGCCTGGAGTCCATGTGAGGCTCTTAGGGAACTCTGACACACCCCAAATGAGATAAAGGCTTTTGAAATCTGATCTTTGGAGGTGGTTTACTTCATATTTCAGATAGGAAGTCTGAATCAGGCTCTCCTTGATAATAATTTCAATTTATGATGTATTTTCTTTACCTTATTTTTATGGGTTGTAATAACTTTGGAATAAAACTTTCGGGGTTGGTTAGTGAAAAAGGGAAGGGTAACTATGTATGCAAAGGGTAGATAACCTGCCTATAGGAGTTTCTAATTTCTGCACTTTCATACGTAGATAACCTACCTATAGGATGTCTAATTTTAGAACTCTCATGTAGCTACCATGTCTGTAAGGATCCTGCATGCTGACATATAGATACCATGTGTTTAGGATATCTAATTTCAGTACTCTCATATAGCTATCATGTCTGTAAGAATCTTGCATGCTCACATATAGATACCATGTCTTTAGGATGTCTAATTTCAGCACTCTCATATAGCTACCATGTCTGATCTCTGCATAGTCATGTAGATAACATGCCCATAGGATTTCTAAATTCATGCTCTCATATAGATACCATGTTTGTAAGATGCACATGTATGTAATAAATATTCCTATAGTCCTTTCTGATTTTTGCATATGCACTTCTCACTAGGGAAACATGTTCATAGGTCTTAATAACCAAAGCGCAATCAGATGTCATGTTCATATCAAAACCAACATATACATGTCATGCCTATAGGGTTTTTTGCATTTTTTACTATGTCCAAATGTGTTTTAAAATTGACAAACGCATAGAAAGCATTCCAATAGGAGTTAATAAAATCTGAATCATTCCACTCGCTTGCGAGTCTAAAATTAGCAGTAATAATGTATTACCAATGGCAGAACTCATGCTCTTCTAAAACTCGCTTTCAACTGGCAACTTTTCTTATATCTGCATGTGATCAGTTCATATTCTTGTTTCTGAAATATGTAGATATCATTCCTATAGGTTTTCGTCTATCACCTCGGCAAACTATAGGATAAAACTTATAAATTGAATCAGATGTTATTAGCTACAACCAGCAGGCATGCCTGATTCGAGCTTCTTATCTGAACTATGTAATAAATTAATCTGCGACAACCTTTTTAAGTTTTAATTAGACCTTAAAACATTACATGTAAGACATGCTAAACTATGTGCTTCTTTGGTTTAAAGGAGGTCTGTTTGAGCCTTTTATTTGTTTGTATGCTTTCCTAAACTTGCTATATGTGTTATGTTTGTCGCCTTAGTATTTTTACCTTTTGAAACCACAAATAAGCCCAACAACCCTCCTTTTAGGATTAGTAGTTCCAAATACCTCCGTAACTGATAGGATTGGGGAGGATAATAGCATGCATTAAGTAAACGAAACCATTCTGTGCTTTAGTACCTTAAAGGGGTGGGAAAGGGTAGATATGGATATGATGACCACGCGATAACATCACGCGTATGAGTGATTACCGGATGTTGCGTGGGGTGATCCATATTATTAATAAACCTTGGAACCCTTTCCCTTTGTTTTTTTTAAATCTTTTAAACATTTCTTCTAAATCAACTCTCTTTAATGCCTTCCGACTTTGCTTATTTCTAACCTTTATGTGAAAATCCCCTCTTATTTGAAGTCCTACTTGCCTATGTGTTATTTGTACTTAAGTCACAACATTGGTCGGGAACCACACTAGGGGATCCTGAGGGGTGCCTAACACCTTCCCCTCGGGATAATTTCAAGCCTTTACCCTATCTCTAGTTATCCAAATCAAATCATCCTTAGTGTCCTAATGCCTAAATCATTAGGTGGCGACTCTTCAATTCCGTTAAAACCCAATTCCCCAAAAGGAAATGAGTTTTCCTCCCAAATGTCATAAACCCGATTTCATGAGAAAAAGAGGGCACGATAATTTTTAACCTTCAAAAAATACTCGGCGATAGAAAGATGACTTGATTTGTGGTAGCCAATTCATTCTCCAAAATCAGTATCCGCTTCATCCTTCTTGTTGAACAACTGATACAGGGTCTTCCATATTTCATGAGCTGATGTAGACCTTATAATATGATCAAATAAATTAGGGGAGATAGACCTCTTCAGGATAAACTCCACTTTAGCATTAATTTGCTTTCACTTCTTACGTGCATAGCTGTTTTCTGGTGCGTCAGCAAGTGAACTTGTATTACTCCCATTGACAATTTCCTACAAATCTTAACCAATAATGTATGGCTCCATATAAATCTTCCATACCTTATAGTTTGATTGGTTCAATAACTCCATTCCCAATCCATTAGCACGAGCACCCAAATTCATTTAGAAAAACCAGTTGAATCAACCATTAATCCGGCCATGCAAATGTATCTAGAAGGCAACTATGGCTCTAATACCATTTAAAGAATACTAGAAGAAAATTATTATTTAGAGATCTTCTGCTAGCCCAAGATCGTTAACTCAAATAGGAAGATTCAACTAAAGAAGAGAAAGCTTTAAAGGAGAAGAGAGATTTTAGACATGAGAACTTAATTAGGAAAGAAGGCTTTCTTGATTTTTGTCTTGGTTACAAATGCCTAAGGCTGCCCCTATTTATACTTGTCTAAGGATGGTTCTAGACAATATTCTAGAACATGTATAAGAAAAATCTAGTTAACCTTATCTTACCACAATACTCTATAATATCTAGATGTATCTAATATATAACCTTATCTCCTCATAACATTCTAGAACATTTAGATGTTGTATTGGGAAAAATTAAGTTCATATATAGAATTGATTGAAAAGTGACATGTCACGAAACATGGACTGGTCAAAAGATGATGATTGGCGAAGAATAGTTAAACAGGCATGAGATACAACATGCACGAGCAATAATTTAAGAGGTTCAAGAAAGATAGATGCTTGAACCTCTTTATGCCCGAACGTCAGGCTAAGAGAATGAACCTAATTGCAAAAAAAGGGTGTAGATACATATTGTTAGTAATTAATAGTCATTAATTATGAAAAACGTTAGACAATCTGCATCAAATCAAAATATGATTACCATTTATAGCATTCCATTAAATGCCATTGATTGTTAATAATGGCTCTATTATGACAGAAACAAAACGTATTACCTCGAGATAGCTATAAAAAGGGAAAAACTGATCATTTGGAGAGACACAAAATACTATTGTAATATACTAATTTACTTTGCTTTTTATTCAACTATTTTTTACATCATTTAATCCTATTTTTATTTGATGATCAGTAACCCGAGTTCTTCTTGAAATAAGCTTTGATCAAAATCTGTATTTTTGGTTAAACAAATTGGTTCCATTGTCGGGATTCTGATAATCTATTCTTTCCTAAATTAATGTTTTTTGGCACATCAACCATGTCAAATGTTAATGAAAACAACCAAAGAGACCATCAACTCCAGGAGAATCCACAAGATAATCATACCCCGATCCCTTCCCCAGCAAGCTCTCCTCGACAATTTCGGGAAGGAACTCCTGATGGATCTCAATCAAATGAAAATGCTCAATTGAAAAATGATGAGGCTATCAATGAAGCATTGAAAACATTAATTGCTCAACAGGTCAGCAACGCTCTAGAGGCCTTTGCTAATCAGTTGCAGGTTGCACCACCAAGACCAACCCCAAATAACAACACTTTAGAGAACCCTCATTCTGGACTTGTTAACTTGGGCAGTGTGGAACCCCCAACAAGTCTCGAGATGGAGAACCACGTAACACAGTCAATTTTGATTTACAAAATTTAGTATTAACTTTGCAGGAACAGCTCAAGGAGCAAAGTGACCGCATAGAGCAAATACCTGAAGTACCGCCTGTAATCAAGGGAATAGATATAGAAAAATATTCGCAACAACCTTGGAAACCAAGTGTTGGTCCTCTCCCAATTCCTAATAAATTCAAGATGCCCGATATTCCTATATATGACGGAACAACTGATCCATGAGACCATGTGACTGCATTCACAAATGGTGTAAAGGGCAACGACTTGACAAACAGGAAATTGAATTAGTGTTGCTCAAAAAATTCGGTGAAACACTCACTAAGGGAGCATTAACATGGTATTTTCTTTTACCCATAAATTTTATAAATTTTTTTGCTGAGCTGGCATTCATTTATCAAAGCACAGTTGGTAGACTCAAAAAGTTAAAAAAAGAATGGAAGATATTTTCAAAGTAAAGAAAGGAGATTTAGAGTTGCTTAGAGAATTTGTAGACAGATTCCAGCGTAAAAGAATGACATTGCCACCCGTACTTGATAATTGGGCAGCTATAGCATTTACCAGCAATCTAAAGGAGAAGAATTTTGAGGCCACAAGATGACTCAAGGAAGGACGACGAGAATATCCAGCAATAACTTGAAATGGCATTTACAACAGATACAGCACAAAGCTGTGGATACAGGAAGATACTATTACCCACCTTCAAAAAGAAGAGAGGGTAAGTTCAAGGTGTGCTGAAACTGAACAACGTTATGGGAAAAATAGATATGAGCCTTACAGGGGACCAGCAGGAAAAGACTCACTATTAAAATAGGATAACTCAAGGTATGATCGTAGGTTGAGAGATAGAGAGTCAGGTTCATCCTCAAGGTTGAGAAAAGAGCGGGACACGCGGGAGATACGCGGTGATGATAGAAGCTCTAAGGCGATGATTGGTGGCTACAGTTTCAATGTAAGCACATCAGAATTAGTAGCGGTATTAAGAAACATGGGTGATAAGGTGTGGAGGCCAAAAGAAATGAGATCAAATTCAAATAGACGTAATCCTGATCACTGGTGTGAGTTTGACAATGATCATGGTAATAAAATGGTAGATCGTAGATTGCTACAAGGTGAAGTAGATCATTTATTAAAGCAAGGGTATCTTATTGAACTATTTACTGAAAAAGGTAAGCAAGCGTACATGAAGAACAGGCAGGAGCCCCCTAAACCTCCTTCTCCAAAAAGGACCGTTAATGTTATAAGCGGGGGCAAAGAAATTAACGGTGTGACATATACGGCAACCAAGAAAATTTCTAAAGTTACAATTACACACGAGAAGCGGGTTCGACATGTTTTGGAGGAAGAAAGCATTACATTTGATGATGCAAACGTGGATGGCGTATCAACTCCACACAATGAGGCACTGGTAATATCTCTACTTGTACGTGATACTAACATAAAATGAGTTTTGATTGACCTAGGTAGCTCCGAAAACATCATTTTGCTAAGAGTATTAAGCAGGATACAAGATGAAGATAAGCTAGTACCCAAGGTGCATACTTTATCTAGCTTTGATAATTCGAGCATTGTAACAAAAGGAGAATTAATACTTACACCATTCGCAGAAGGAGTTATCAAAAATACAAAATTTCAGGTGGTAAGATGGATATGGCTTACAATATGATTCTCGGGAGACCATGGATTCAAGAAATGGACGTTGTGCGATTTACCTTACATCAAGTCATCAAATTCCAATCACACTGGGGAATTTGTGAAATCCATAGTGATCAACAAACACCTAGGAGCATCAATTCTGTAGCAGGTTCAAGCACTAAAAACTAAGAAAAATAGCAATTACAGAACCTAAAGGGGGATGCTACACCACAAACCTCAAATAGAGATGGGCAAACAGATTTAGACTCATGACCTGACTTCATCCAAGAACCAGAAGAAAATGAAAATATGAAAATAGCGATTGAATAGTTGAAGGCTGTAGAACTATTCGTACAAAAGCCTAAGAGGAAAGTCTACATTGGGGCCAACTTAAGCGACGAAATGAAAGGTAAGTTAATTGAATTCTTGAAAACTAACATGGATTGCTTTGCCTGGTCCCATTATGATATGACGAGGATACCCCCAGAGGTAATGACTCACAAGTTAAATAAAGATCCATTATATCCACCTATCAAACAAAAGAAGAGGGAGCAGGGGTCTTTCAAAAATCAGGTGATTCAAGATGATGTCCAAAATTTTTTTTAAAATAGGCTTTATTAACGAGGTGAAGTACCCTAATTCATTAGCTAATACTGTTGTGGTACCAAAAAAGAATAAAAAATGGCGAGTTTGTGTAGACTACACCGACCTTAACAAATCTTGTCCTAAAGAGTCTTTTCCGTTACCACATATAGATAGACTGATTCATGCTACTGCAGGACATGAATTGTTAAGCTGTTTAGATGCTTATTCAGGGTATAATAAGATCAAAATAGATCCCCTATATGAGGAAAAAACTTCATTTATAACAGATAGGGGGACTTGTTATTACAAAGTAATGCCCTTCGGCCTCAAAAATGTTGGTGCCACATATCAAAGGTTAGTGACCAAGATGTTTCAAGAACATCTAGAGAAAACTATGGAAGTCTACATAGAGGATATTCTTGTCAAATCTCAATAATCTTGGGACCATATACCATATTTGTCCGATACATTTCAGATCTTACGAAAGTTCAATATGAAGCTAAATCCCGAGAAATGTGCATTTGGCGTCTCATCAGGTAAGTTTTAGGTTTTCTTGTTTCTCACTATTGTATTGAAATAAATCCAGCGTAGATTAAAGCTATTGAAGAAATTCTTGACATGCTTACAAATAAGAAGGAAGTGCAGAGACTAACATGAAGAATTGCAGCCTTGGGGAGATTTATTTCTATGTTATCAGAATAATGCTTTAAATTCTTTTCAGCTCTTAAAAGACAAGATCAGTTCGAATGGTCTGAGGAGTGTCAATTAGAACTCAAAAATTTGAAGGCATACATGTCAAATCCACCATTTCTTGCAAAACCAAAAGATGGGAAAATGTTGCTTATCTATCTAGTTGTTTCAGAAGTAGCGGTAACTGCTGTTTTGGTTCGTGAAGACCAAGGTAAACAATCTCCAATTTATTATGTTAGAAAATCACTATTAGATGCAGAGACACGATATCCTCAACTAGAAAAGCTTGCACTTGCATTAATCTTGGCATCTAGAAAATTAAGGCCTTATTTTCAATGCCATCTTATCTCTGTAGTGACTACTTATCCCTTACGTAATATATTACACCAATTGGAAGTATCGGGTAAGTTAGCTAAGTGGGCCATAGAATTGAAAGAATATGACATAACATATCAACCTAGAACAACAATAAAATCACAGGTGTTAGCAGACTTTTTGGCCGATTTTAGTCAAGGAATGCAACTAGAAGTAGAAAACGAACTACAAGTGTTTAATGGATCTAATCTAGGAACCTGGACCTTATTCACTGATGGCTCATCGAATGTGAAAGGGGTAGGTCTAGGAATTGTTTTAGTAACACCTACGGGTGAAACAATACGGCAAGCTATAAAATGTCATCTTGTAACTAACAATGAGGCAGAGTATGAAGCCGTGATTGCAGGTTTAGAATTGGCACGTGAACTTGGCATTGAACAAGTTGTAATAAAAAGTGATTACAACTCGTAGTCAACCAGATGCTGGGGACTTAAGCCAGGGAGGCAAGAATGCAACAATACCTGGAAAATAGGCGAGATCTGTCTAGGCAGTTCCAAAATTGGAAGGTTTTGCAGATCCTACAGGAAGAAAATGTTAAGGCAGACGCCTTAGCTAATCTTGCATGTACGACAGAAGTAACAAATGATGAAATTGTCTCTGTCATACATCTGTTTCATTCAGTTCTCGATCAAGATAGAAATGAGGTAAATTTCAATAATTTAACTTGGGATTGGAGAAACGAAATTGTCACTTTTTTGTAGTATGGAACCGTCCCTGAAGATAAGAAAAGGGCTCACGTGCTTCGTAAAAAAGCTACACGGTACTATTTAAAGCAGGGCAATCTCTATCAAAAATTATTTGGTGGTCCCTTAGCGAGATGCCTCAAACCATCTCAAACAGACTATGTGATGAGAGAAATACATGAGGGACATCGTGGAAATCATACTGGAGGAAGAACTTTAGTGAAAACCATGATCAGGGCAGGCTATTATTGGTCCAAAATGGAAGAAGAAGCGGAATGTTTTGTGGATAAATGTGACAAGAGCCAGAGATACAGTAACAATATGCACCATGGCCCTTTCTGAAGTGGGGAATGGATATCATGGGACCACTACCAAAAGCAAAAGGCAAGGTAATATTTTTGCTAGTACTCACTGATTACTTTATTAAGTGGGTGGAAGCAGGTGTTTTTAAATAGGTATGAGAAAAGGATGTCAGGGATTTCATTTGGTGGAATATCATATATCGGTTTGGCATACAAAAAGAAATAGTATGTGATAATGGCCCGCAATTTATAGGCGCACAAATCACAGAATTTTTTCAAAGTTGGCAAATCAAAAAGATTATCTCAACACTTTATCACCCAGTAGGTAATGGACAAGCTGAATCGACGAACAAAGTCATTATCCACAATTTGAAGAAATGATTAAAGGAGTCCAATGGCAATTGGCCAGTAGTGTTGCCTGGTGTTTTATGGGTTTACCGCACAACAGCAATAATAAGTACTGGATAAACACCATTTTCACTGGTATATGGAGCTAAAGCCTTGATCCCAGTCGAGATAGGGAAGCCAAGCACGAGATATGCACAAGCAACTAATGAATCTAATGAAGAAGAAATGCGAATAACCTTAGATTTACTCTAAGAAAGAAGGGAAGTTGCGTTAATAAGGATGGCATTACAAAAACAGGTTATGGAATGATATTATAATAGGAAAGCTCGTCTAAGATACTTCAAGATTGGAGACTTCATACTTAAAAAGGTTTTTCAATCTAGGAGAGTAGCTAGTGTGAGGAAGTTAAGTCCTACTTGGGAAGGGCCTTATAAGATTCACAGTATCACAGTAAAGGAACCATACGAGCTGGAAATAATGGATGACAAGATTTTACCTTCACATTGGAATGTCGTTCATCTGAAGAGATACTACTTCAAAGGAAAAGAAGTATCCACGGGCTCGTTTTCGAATTTTATTTTTGAATTCTTAAAATATTACTAACAATTTTAGATGATAGGCAAAAAGCTAACCTGTAATAAATGATGAATCACGACCAGCAAGACATGTGAAAAAATATAAATTCCCAGTCTAGGGTTACAATTTATTCTGACAGAAATTCAAATGGGTTAAGCAGTCTTCATCTATAATCGCACCTCCGAGTCCCGTGTGTTTTTTCTTCCTTTTCAGGAAAAGGACCGAATAAGAGGAGTAATCAAGTGCTCGGGATTTCATACATCAAAGCTCAAACACTTGGGGGATTATATAATATACGTAGGAAGAAGGCAAAGAAGGCTGAAGAGTCAAAGCTCGAAAAAGTCTACCCATTGAATGAATCAAGTGTAGAGCAAAGTTACGAACCAACAACATAAAGCCAAAATAAAAACCTTATCATATGTAGGTTAAAGTCAATGTATAGAAACGGGTTATAAATGAAAACCTTGTATTTTATTTCTTTTCTAAAAATCTGTTGTAAAAAAAACAGTTACGAAAAAGTTATAGAAGTTATTTAAACACGTGTAAAGATGTTATTTAAACTTGACAAAGTTCAAATGAAAACTTTATCAAAGTTATTTCAAGAAACATGTGTGTTCCTATTTATTTTATTGTATATTTACACCATTATGAAGTTGAGATATCTTCTTCATTAAGTGTCGAAATAAAAGGGCCCTCTATTATAAAAATCATGTATGATTTAAACATCTACGAAGTTAATAAAGCATTTTATGAAACAAAAATGCAAAAAAAGGTAAAACATAAACCCACAAATTAATTAACCAGTCCTTAAGTATAAAGACAAAGTCAAAAGCTCAAAATAACTAAGTTTAAATAGAAAAACTTCTTAAAATATTAAAAAGTTTAGACTAAGTATGAACTTAGTCATCAACTATTTGTCATTTATACAAAATGCCACGAAAAGGTTTGGGGAATAATCATTTCTGAAAAACCAAATCCTCAAACTGGACCGGGGGTCACAACCACATTCCACAAAGAAAAAAAAAAGAAGTAACATGTCATCAACTTTTCACTGAGGGGCTGAAGAAGGATTTGAAACAGGGTCATGAGCAGCAGAAAGTTTGGGATGGCTTGAAGGAGTTGGAGCATCCACCAAACCTATTTCATCTTCAATGTGCTCGGGAATATCAGCCATGGGAGAAGGGAAAGTCTTGCACTTGCTGAGTTTTTCCAATAATCTCTTTTATTTTGGCTAAATCAACATCCAAACTAAAGCCCTCTTGGATAACTTCCATCAGGGTATTATGGCGAGTTTTTAAAATTTCCTAACTGACTTCTATTGCAGTCTTATCCTCAAGAATCTCGTAATCTTTCTCCCATTGATCAATCTCGTCTTTAAGCTTTTCATTTTCAGACAGGACAGAATTGTAGGAAGCTTACAAAAGGGTGAGTAAACTCTCTAAAAGGCTGACCTTGTTAGAAAACTCACGGAGATCTTCCTGGGTCAGAGAAAGGTTTAGTACAAGCTCACCAGCATAGGCTTCTTTCTTACTTAACAAAGCCTTCAGTTCTCTGATTTCTTCACTGGCTTTGGAAAGATGCTCAGAGAAAGATATTTCAAGGAGATTCTTATCCTTATCAGCTTGACTTGAGGATGCCTGCTCGACTGCTAACTCTGAGGTTAAAACCTTCAACTGCTGCACCAAGGTAAACTTAGTCTCTTCTAACACTTCCATGTCAATTTGAAGACCTTCATACTGTTCTCTCCAGTTGTCCGCTTACACTTGATAGTCAAGCATTAATTGTTCTGTGTGGGAAACCCTATTCATCATCTCCGTGCCAACTAGATTGATCTAAAAAAAAGGTAAGGACCTTAAATAAATAAAAAAGAAAAAGAGGTAAATTTTGAAAAGGAATACCTTTAAAGAAGATTGCACTATGCCATTCATCCAAGTTAGAGAGTTATAACTCTCAAGTTTGGCTTTCTCAACTTGACCAATCAGAGGCTTCAACCATACATCAGTCCAAATTGATTTCCTCAAAAGGTTACCATCGGCAGGAACCTCGATGATAACTTGCCTCATAGCTTCACCTCCACTTGAGGAACTAACCTCAGTGTAATGGACGGTTGTTGGAGAAACAGTAGAAGGAGTCAAAACAGCCTGGGGAGGAGCAATAATGGCAATAGTCATGACTGGAAAAGAAGGTGTCACAGGAACAGACATGGAAAAAGAGGCAAGGGGCATTTCATCATAAATTGGACCCAAATTTTCATTATCGAATGCACGGGAAAAAAGCTGAGCAATAGAATCACGAGCAGCCGTGGGAGTATCATCAGCAGAAATCACCAAGGAGGCTTCAACTTGTTCTGTGGGAGGAACATAACGAGGGGGAGATGCTTCATCATCTGAAATAATGTGTCTTCTAGCTCGTGGACTTCTTATCAAAGAGCCCCCATCTTGTTCTTCCTCTTCTTCAGAGTCTTGCTTAGTGGAAGCTTTCCTTTTCAACGAAGAACACGAGATTATCTCTTGGGCTATTTCTAAAGAAATTCTGGAAGCTATGAAGGTCTCAACACTTATGCCTCGAATGGGAAATCCTGACAAAAAGAAGGATCAAAATAATTTCTGAAGAAAGAAGTAAATAGAAATACAAAGAAAAAGGCACCTACCGTGAGTTTTCACTTTCCAACCAAACTGATAAGAAAGGTTTTTCCAAGATCTACCTTCCATCAGAGCATCACTTAACAACTTTCCTACCCAACCACGAAAATTGGAAATCTCATCAACAGTTCCCATGGTTGCTAAAGAAAATAGAAAGGAGAAAGTTAAAATGGCTACCATCAAAATTGAGAAAATGTATGGAAAGGTTATAAAAAAAACTCACGTGCAAAATTCCATTTCCCAGGGAAAGGAACATTTCCTCACCTACTAAACTAACATTGGGGGAAGCAACAAACATGACGTACCAGACACGGTCCTTATCGTCCTCTAGGCTAACCAGAACCCTTTTGCTTCTCGCTACTAGAGTAAAAATTCCTTGATGGGAGAGTTTAGGAGAATAAAGATGAATTAAATGAAAGAAATTAAAAGGCATGCCAGGCATGTTGGTCAAATTCCTTAAACAAGCAACTACCCTCCACACGATAGGGCCAATCTGTCCTAAGCAGACATCAAAAAAGCGACAAAATTCGAGGATAACAGGGTCAATAGAGGCTTGAAATTCAACGTGAAAGGATATGTGTATGCAAAAGAAAACCCAGTCAAATAAGAAGTGATTCTTTGGTTTGCATTGGGGATTATAATGGGAAAATCATGACTTCAATGACAATCTCTACGAACCACAGAAATCAAACCTTCAGTGATCTGAGTGGGATAAATGTCAGCACGCTCCAATGAAGACATAGAAGAAACTTGGTTTCTAATAAAATCTCTATCATTATAGAAAAATAGTTCAGCGGGAGCAATCTCATCTACCAAAGGTTCACGAAGAGGTTCAATGGTTTGTTTACCTCTAGATGAAGACCATTGAGAAAGAGAACCTCTGGTTCTAGAAGGGGGTATAGAACTTGTTGAAGGAATAGAAGTGCCTCGCGATGATGAGGACCCGAAACTACAAAGTCTAGCTTCTCTCCTACTCCTTACAGGAGCAAGAGGAAGTTTGTCAATGATGGGAACTCTCCTAGGGTTAGGATTTGAAGAAGACATAGTAATACAAGGAAGAAGAAAAAAAGAATTGAATGTTCTAAACCTTTTGTGAGAAAGACAAAGGTGAAAACGTATATTTATACTCAGAAGCAATCGTCAAAGGAAAAGGTGCAATGATGGAAATGTCATAATGAGAACTGTCATTTCATAATTGGTGAAGCAGTAAAAAAGCCTTAAAAACACTGAAAAGTTGCAGAACCAACCAGGAGATGCCACGTGTTGCAAACATTAAATGGAAGTGACAAATAAAGCGTTAGTTCCAAAGAAGAATTAATGGCGGCAAATATTTCAGTTTTAATAAAATCCACTTCCCAAATATTCTATTGATAAATAAATAAAAAGTGGGGGGACTATCTGTATTGGAAAAAATTAATTTCATATATAGAATTTATTGAACAGTGACATGTCACGACACATGGACTGGTCAAAAGATGATGATTGGCGAAGAATAGTTAAAGAGGCACAGGTAGGAATTCAAGAGGTTCAAGAAAGATAGATGCTCGAAGGTCGGGTTAAGAGAATGAACCTAATAGCAAAAAATGGTGTAGATACATATTGTCAGTAATTAATAGGCATTAATTACGGAAAATATTAGGGAATTTGTATTAAATCAAACTATGATTACCATTTATAGCGTTACATTAAATGCCATTGATTTTTAATAATGGCTATATTATGACAGAAACAAAACATATTACGTAGAGATAGCTATAAAAGGGAAAAACTGATCATATGGAGGGACACAAAATACTATTGGAATATACTGATTTACTTTGCTTTTTATTCAACTATTCTTTACATCATTTATTCTTATTTTTATTTGATTATTAGTAACCCGAGTTCTTCTTGAAATAAGCTTTGATCAAAATTCATATTTTTGGTTAAACAGATGTCTCCACTATACAAATATCAAGAATACTATACTAGGACATTCTAGAGAAATCTATATTTTTTCAAAAAATTAACTTTACTTTATTTTTCTCACACTCCATATGTCTCTTATATGCTTTTTCTATTGCCCATAATATAATTTGTATTCCTATATAGATATCAGTTTGACTTGTTCTATTATTCTGGGATAAGTTATTTGACTGTTAATTTCAGTATCTTCCTATATGACTAACATTATTGTTAAAGAAAATATTACTTAATTAATAAGGATAGTTTAGTAATTACATCAGCTAGTTAGTTATTCTGTTAAGATGGTAGCTAGTAAGTTACTTAATTAGTCTTAATTAAGTCTAAACTAGTTAGCAACTATAAATATCATTATATACATCATTTTTTGAAGTTAAGTGAAATAATAAGATCTGATAATTCTCTCTCAATATTCTCTCTAACGTTCTGCTCTTCTTCTTCTTCCTACTCTCTACTTTGTCTTCTTCTTCTTTCAGTCACCAAATCAGTGACATATTTATTAATCTTCTTGTAATTAGAACATGGTATCAGAGCAATCAAAGCAAGATTATCCAGCTTTGATTTGATCCAATTCCGCAATTCAGATTCAATCTTTACAATTCTTGGTTGTACCGAAAAAATTCAAGATCTGCAAAATGGGTGATCAACAAGACAATAGTTCTCATTTGAATCAAACATCTACTGGAGTATCCAATCAGCCAGTAGGTATTGATTGTAATCACCCTTTTTTCCTTCATCCCTTAGTTGTGAGTGGTATACAGATTATTTCTTTTCAGCTAACAGGAATCGAGAATTACTCAGTTTGGTATCGATCTATGCGTGTTGCTTTGCTAGAAAGGAACAAATTGTGGATGGTAGATAATTCTTGTAGGAAAAAAAGCTTTCCTGCAACTATGGAAAATTATTGGGAGAGAGTAAATGCTATCGTACTATCATGGATCATGAATTATATAAATAGTAGTCTTCTTGGTGGCATAATGTATACCCCTAATGCTCAGGTGGTTTGGGATGATCTATATGAAAGGTTTTATAAGGTAGATGATGTAAGAACATTTAATTTACACAAAGAAATAGCCACACTGACCCAAGGCACTTTATTTGGAAGCATGTGGCGCCATGTGAAAGTATGGTGTTGCATGTGACGAATCATGTGGAGGCATGTGGAAGCATGTGAAAACAAGTTGAACTGGGGCCCGGATAGTATGGAAAAATATGGAAATTTGTCTTCGCATGGGTAGGATATTTTTTAGGGTTTTTTTGGTGGGTAATGAAGGACTATGATGGGATTAGCAGGGATTTAGGTAATTATCCTTCATTGATTCTAGAGTTCTCTTCTAGGCATCTTTTCAAAGACCTTGTGTAGTAACACCTGGAATTTGATGGTCCTTCTTCGCTGTGCTCCTTCTCTTTTGGATTGAGATGTAATCCGTAACCTTAATCTGGAAATGTCTTGAGTGATCTTTTCTCGGATGGCTTCGTATGGTGTTTGATATTCTTTTGTTGCTTTTCGGACTCTTTCCCAATGAGGGTGATTGCTTGTATAATTCCAGCTTGCCCAAACTTTTTCTCTCTCGGGATGCACCTATTTTGCTGGAAAAGGATTCTTTGTGCCTCGCTATATTCTTCTTCCATTGATAAAATTGATATTGGAAATTTTCACCAGAATAATGCCTCTGCTTGCGCCTAGACTTTTCCATTAATAATCTTCACTGGCCTATGAAACACGAATACTTTTGCTATGTAGGAATCGTTGAAACATTTCATCTAATATCTTTTAGGTTTGAACCATAGCAAAAATACTTTAAGAGCTGGTGCAATGTAATCAAAATCCTTGAAGACGTTTCATTTGAATTCCATACAAATATAATACTAATAGCATAGGTACCAGACAAACCATAATAGTTCTTGTGGAAAATACTTGGCTTGAGCTATGAATATATGGAAGAACGGATATTCTGGATTGACCCCATATGGCTTGAGAATGGATCCTCCACGTTGCCAAAAAACTTGGAGCTCATAATAAGTTCTTCTTTCCATAATAATTGATGGATCAAATGGATCCATAAGGTTGAACAACTCTGGTGGATGATCTGTTTGCTTTGATGAACTTGTTCCCAGTATACTTGAAAGCATGAAGATGCGGCTGATTAGCTTTTGCTTCGACTTCCATTTTGCTAGGAAAAATCTCTTTGAGAATTCTTCCGGTCGAGATAGAAAATCTGTGAGAATATTATTCTTTCCTTTCAGATGCTTGACTTGAAACTTATATGGAGTGAACCATTGAGCCCACCTGAGAATCTGAGGATTGGGAATAATTTTTGCATTTAGCCGAATCATCTTTGGGAAGGCCTTCATATCCATTTCTATTAGAAATTCTGTACGAATAAGGAAGAAATTGAATTTCTTGATTCCATTTTTACTGCAAGAATTTCCTTGAAAGTGGAATAATAATGTTGTTCGACATCTTTGAACTTTCCACTGGCATATCCGTATATTTTTTTCTAGCCATCTTTTTCTTCAAATAGAACAGCACTCCAATATTCATTGTTGTATCAGTTTGCAATATCTTCTTACCGCCTGAAGGCATATGGAGAGACTTGAAATTTTCAGAAATCTTCTTTATTTTCTTGACGCTTCATCTTGTTCCTTTACCATGATGGAGCATTTTTCTTCAGAATCTCTGTGAGTGGAGAAATGTATGAAAAGATATATGGGATGAAATCTCTCACATAATTTACTATGCCCAAAATTTGTTGGATCTGCTTTGTTGTGAGGTTGGTATCTGGAAATTTGAGTAATTCTTGACATATATGTGGTCCTGGACTGTATTCACCTTGGACAAAATGCATTGCAAGAAAATCAATCTCCTTTTGAGCAAGAACCATCTTTTTTGCTGAGAGCATGATTTTGTACTGTGTTACCAATGCCTCAAATTGACGAACCAAGTTGATATGTTCTTCCAATGTATCACTAAATAACAGGATATCATAAATGAAAACTAAAGAGGTATGGAGGATGGGTTGGAATATTTTTATCATGGCTTTTTGGAACAAGGAAGGTGCAGTTTTTAACCCAAAGGGAATGACTTTCCATTGGAAGTGATGATCGGGGATGCAAAATCCCGTTTTGGGTCTTTCTTCAGGGTGGATTCCCAATTGCCAAAATCAAGACTTTAAATCAAACTTGGAAAAATATTTGGCCTTGGCTAAGTAGGAGAAAAGGATGAGTTTATTTGAGATATGGAACTTATCATCTTGGGAGGAAATGGTTAAGTGGCTGGTAATTGATGACTAACCCGAGTTTTCCTCTTGTCTGCTCAGCTCATTTGTTGACATAAAATGCTTCACATGACCATTGTGAATCTAATGGCTCTATTAGATGAAATTCCAAAAGTGCTTCACATTCTTTCTTTGCAAGCTGAAGATGATTTGGATTCATCCCTGAATGACTGGCTTTCATCGGATTGATATTTTCATTTTTCTTGAAAGGGATTTGGTAAAAAAAATTCTTCATTTTTTCATAACGGGCGTTTCCCTTTCTTCATGAAATCCTTATGGGATTCTGCACATGCTTTTTCAATGACATTTTTCTCAATCTCTTTGATTTGTTCGTCGTTGGTGATTTGGAATAGCTTTGGAATCTCAGAATAAGGTCTGAACTGCTTTTTAAAAGCTATCCTGTTAGCCTTGATCTGGAGTTGATCTCTAAGCTGTCTGTAAATGTCGAATCCAATAATAAGATCTTTTTCTAGTATATCAGATCCTAGCAGGTTCGTTCTGTACTTCAATCCTGGAAAGAACTCAATGGTGATCGGGTGCTTTGTAATGACAGTTGTGGACAAGATTGCATTTGATGCGGTATTGAAATTCTTAAAATGTGGTACCCATTGTTCTTCCTGGAGAACAGCAGGATTTATAAATGAGGAAGCAGCTCTGGTGTCGATGAAAGCAATAACTCGATTTGGTTTATCCCACTTGGATAAATAGACTTTGAGTTCTACTTGGGGAACGACTGTGAGAGCGTTGATCTCCTCTCGAGCTTCAATCGCTGGTTCTGAAATTTGGTATTGATCATTGCCTTGATCTTCATAGATATCAAGAGAGAAAAGTTTCATCATTAGGTTCATCATCCACGGAGAATATGTATTCAAGGTCCTCCTCCTTTCTGAGATGTATGCCAGATTAATATTCAATCTCATCAATGAGTTTGATAGATCTTCTTGATTGTGGACAATATTTAGCGAAATGACCAATCTTATGACAAATAAAACATCTATTTTTCTTGTGAAAATTTCCTAGCCTTCTCCGTTTGAAATATTTTGTGCGTCTCTTGGACCTTGATTTTCCGTCTAGAATTCTTGGCCATTTGAACCTTCTGAATTATCTCCTTCACCTAGATGTGCGGTAGGAACATCCTAATCCAGTGATTAGATCAGATTTGCGGCATGCTTTGTCAATAGCTGGATTGTATTGGATAATTTATTTTAGGGCAGAGAGCTTCGTACAGATATCATCCAATGCGACAAAAATAGCTTGCCTGATGTAACCAATTTATGGGATTTTTATGAACTAAAACTTTTCTTTAATGATGGTCATGGTTTGGCTTGCCAACAACTTTGGAAGGGAAGATACAAAAGCTTATTTTAGATTGATGTCTCCACCGATCTTGAAATATATCTTCACCATTTTTTGAAAGTGTCTATCAACGTCATTTCTGTCGAATGGCACACACTTCATCTCAAAGAGATGTGTTCGCATTTTCTCATGTCTTTGGCTAGTATCTTCACAGAAAACTTCATGTAAGATCCTGATGTTGAAGCAAAAATCTTGGGAAGTAAGAAAAGTAATTTTTTCTTGAATTCCAAGTGAGTTCCACCAATCTCTGAGAATTCCTGAGAACCGTGAAGTGAGTTCGGAAAGGATGATGTACTTTTCTCGTTCCACCAAATTTTTGGTCACCATCCAAGTATAGAAGTCTTAGACCCTTTGACGCAATTTTGAAACCTTGACATCATCTAGGGTGAAAGTGTGGAAACTAGTTCTAACTGGCTTTGATGCCATGAGCTCATATCTTCTTTCTGGGATTGGTTCATCTGTCATACCTTCTTGTTCCTCATCTATTTCAGATATTTTTGGGTCTCCATGCTAGTTTACAAATATTGGGGGATCATCTTCTTTGGAAGAGTTCGTTGTGGATTCATTGCTTGATTGAGAACTATCTTTCATTGTTTCCTCTTCTGATGAGTTTAGAGATTCCGACCATGGGGTATCTTCTTCTGATATGTATCTTGGCTGAGAGACATAGAGGTCCAGAGCCTTCTGGTCAGAAATCATCAGATTTTTGGGGTTTGATCCTTTTGAACTTTCACCTTGGTCTCGCCTTTTCTTGGTTTGTTTCTTTGCTGCAAGGGCATCTTTCCTTTCCCAAACGATTTTTGCGATATCAAAATCATTTTGTTCTTTTGGTGGTTGGGTGAAAGAGATTGGATTTTGTGAGGTAGATGGAAAGGTAAAAAAGTTGTAGTCCAATTTAGGTGGGGAATATGTTAGTGGAGATATAGGGAAGAAGGTAGGTTTTGAAGGAAAAATTGGGGTTTTTTGCAGCTCAAAGTGGTCATTTCTCAAAAGTTGAATTTGTTCCTTAATGGAAATCGTCTCCTTTTGTTGTTGTTGGAAAAATTGGAAAAGTGAAGTTCCTAGCAAACAAATCTCATATTGTAAATTGCCAACCTTAGTTTAAAGTCTTTGATTAGTCCGGCATGCAGAGACGATGTCTGCTCCATCTTTTTCTCAATTGTTTCCACTTTGCTCATCATTTTTTTCTGTGTATGAGCCACGTTCTTTATAGAGTTGCCAATGTTGTCCAGCACTTTGTTTTGGGAGATTGAGTTATCTGATTGCCAATTCATTGTTGCTTCGATGTCACTCGTTGGCCATTTTTCTCCAGATGGTAGTATGTTTTTCTTGGGAATTTTTGGAGTATGGATGATACCCACTTTTTCAAAAGGTTGAAGTGGAGGAAAATCTTGAGAGTGGCTAGAATTTGAAGGGCTTAACATGAATATTTGTGGGTGTGAGGACCTTTGGGTTGATAAATGTTTAGGTTCAAGTGGCTTTTTGGATTCTGGGGTATGAGGTGATGTTGGTTTGGATTTGGGCATGGTTTCACTATCCTCCCAGCTTGGAGTAAATTATTTTGGTAGTTTTGGCCATTCTTGGGTTTTCTAACTGACAAGAAATTCATATTTACCTGGACAGCTTAATGAGCCAACTGAAGGATCTTTATTTTCATATTTGGCTCGAAATTGCTTTTCAGTGGTTTTCCCTTTTTTCTTTGATTTTGGTTTGCGCTGGTGATGTTCATCATATTCTCTAATTGGATCTTCTAAACAGTCTTGGCAGGTGCAACCGAGATCCCATGGGCAGTGTCCAGTGAAGGGCATTTGAACCACCACATTTATTTTCCTTCTTTGTCAAAATATTGGCACCAGTCATGTTCTTCCATGATGTTTTATATATTCCAGAAGAATTCTCTATCAGGTTCTAGGTATGTATCTGTTATATCTTTGGATTGAATCATTTAGCAAGAGAAGATGGTTTTATTAAGTTTTTTCATATGGGAATGGTCAAAGCTCATGCAAACGGTTTTGTCACTTCTTTTGGTAAAAGTTGGTTCACCAGATTGCAGAGATTCCTTCGATTCTCTTAGCTTCTCATAATTTGTGATCCAGGAATCAGGAAGGGTTTTGACAAGCTCATCTTTCGAAATCTGTCTGGGTATTTGGGTGCACATGGTGTTTCCTTTGGTAGCATCAATATTTAAGATTAAGCCATTTTCTCCTCCGGGTAGAAAAAGATCCATGGCATGATTTTCGACTCGCCATGCCATTTGGTGGTGAAGAGTAGCTTGGATGGAGTCTTTGTCTTGCGGAGCTCCTTGGATTTGGACTTGGATTTTTAGGGCTTTGGTTAGGTACGGGTCATAAAGGGACATGTTGAAATTTGGAAAGATAGTTATGAAGACAGTTCCAGCATTTAGGGTAACTTCAGCAGTATCCAAATTTGTATGTTGGTACTCCAAATATCTTGTATCTCGAAGAGAAAGTCGAGCTATAACAGGTTGACCTTTCCTTCCGTGATATGTTAAAGCGATTCAGATAGCACCAAAATGGATATGGGTAAAACCATGATCTCTCCATTGTCTAGAAAATCATCTGGTATTTGAAGGGTGATAAATCGTTCCTCTCGAGTGGCAAGAACAGGATGCTATTCAAGTTTTGAGGCAGCAACATATTCTTTAACTCCTTTTGGTCTATGTTTGACTAAGGAATGAATTTAGGTCCAGGGTGCAAAAGATTTTTTGGAAAAAGTAGAGTAAGGGTTTATAAGAGGTAGTTCAGTAGAAGATACTTTTTGTTCGTCGGGTAGAATATCTACTTCATAGAAGTAATTATATTTTTTGGACAAGGTTTTATATAGAGTAGGGGACATGAGGATGATGGAAATGACTCACACATATTTAGTAAACTGTTTATCAGAAGAAGATACTCCATGGTCAGACTCTCTAAATTCATCAGAAAATGGAACAATGGAAGATAGCTCTCAATCAAGCAATGAATCCACAACGAACTCTTCCGAAGAAGATAATCCCCCAATATTTGTAAACCAGCGTGGAGACCCAGAAATATCTGAAGTAGATGAGGAACAAGAATGCATGACAGATGAACGAATCCCAGAAAAAAGATATAAGCCCATGGCATCAAAGCCAGTTGGAACTAGTTTCCACACTTTCACCTTATATGACGTCAAGGTTTCAAAATGGCCTCAAAGGATCCAAGACTTCTATACTTGGATGGTGACCAAAAATTTGGTGGAACGAGAAATGTATATCATCCTTTCTGAACTCACTTCACGGTTCTCAGGAATTCTCAGAGATTGGTGGAACTTACTTGGAATTCAAGACAAAAATACTTTACTTACTTCCCAAGATTTTGCCTTCAACATCAGGATCCTACATGAAGTTTTCTACGGAGATACTAGCCAAAGATAGGAGAAAATGCGAAGACAACTCTTTGTGATGAAGTGTGTGTCAATCGACATAAATGACATTGATAGCCACTTTCAAAAAATGGCGAACATATATTTTGAGATCGGTGGAGACATCAATCTAAAGAAAGCTTTTGTATCTTACCTTCCAAAGTTGTTGGCAAGTCGAACCATGACCATCATTGAAGAAAGGTTTCTGTCCATAACAATCCCATAAATTGGTTATACCAGGTGAGCTATTTTTGTCGCATTGGATGATATCTATACGAAGCGCTCTGGCCTAAAACAAATTATCCAACACAATCCAGCTCTTGACAAAGCATGCCACAAATCTGATCTAATCACCTGATGAGGATTCTTTTGCCGCACATATAGGCAAAGGATAGAATCAAGAAGGTTCAAATGGCCAAGAATTCCAGACGGGAAATTAAGGTCCAAGAAATGCACAAAATATTTCAGACGGAGAAGGGCAGGAAATTTTCACAAGAAAAACAGATGTTTTATTTGTCATAAGATTGGTCATTTCACTAAAAATTTTCTATAATCAAGAAGATCTATCAAATCCATTGAAGAGATTGAAGATTACACTGGCATACATCTTGGAAAGGAGGAGGACCTTGAATCCATATTCTCTGTGGATAATGAACCTAATGAAGAAACTTTATTCTCTCTTGATATCTATGAAGATCAAGGCAATGGTCACTACCAAATTTCAGAACCATTGATTGAAGCATGAGAGGAGATCAATGGTCTCACAGTCGTTCCCCAAGTAGAACTCAAATTCTATTTATCCAAGTGGGATAAACCAACTCGATTTATTGCTTTCATCGACACCAGAGTTGCTTCCTCACTTATAAATCCTGCTGTTCTCCCTGAAGATTAATGGGTACCGCATTTTAAGGGTTTCAACACTACATCAAATGCAATATTGACCACAAATTTCATCTCAAACCACCCCATCACAATTGAGTTCTTTCTAGGATTGAAGTACATAACCAAGTTGCTAGGATCTGATATACCAGGAAAGGATCTTATTATTGGATTCGACATTTATAGACAGCTTAGAGATCAACTCCAGATCAAGGCTAACGGGATAGCTTTTAAAAAGCAGTTCAGACCTTATTCTCAGATTTCAAGGCTATTCCAAATCACCAATGACGAACAAATCAAAGAGATTGAGAAAAAACTCATTGAACAATCATGTGTCGAATCCCACATGGATTTCATGAAGAAAGCGAAATGCCCGTTATGGAAAAACGAAGAGTTTTTTATTAAGCTCCCTTTCAAGAAAAATGAAAACATCAATCCAACAAAAGATAGTCATTAAGGCATGAATCCAGATCATTTTCAGCTTGCAAAGAAAGAATGTGAAGAACTTTTGGAATTTGATCTGATAGAGCCATCAGAATCACAATGTGCATGCGATGCATTTTATACCAACAAAAGAGCTAAAAGACAAGAGGAAAACTCAGGTTAGTCATCAAGTACCAGCCACTTAACCATTTCCTCCAAGATGATAAGTTCCCTATCCCCAATTAAACTCACCCTTTTCTTCTACTTAGCCAAGGCCAAATATTTTTCCAAGTTTGATTTAAAGTCTGGATTTTTGCAATTGGGAATGCACCCTGAAGAAAGACCCTAAACGGGATTTTGCATCCCCGATCATCACTTCCAGTGGAAAGTCATGCCCTTCGGGTTGAAAACTGCACCTTCCTTGTTCCAAAAAGCCACGATAAAAATATTCCAACCCATCATCCATACTTCTTTAGTTTACATTGATGACATCCTATTATTTAGTGTTACATTGGAAGAACATATCAACTTGCTTCGTCAATTTGAGGCATTGGTGACACAGTACGGAATCATGCTCTCAACAAAAAAGATGGTTCTTGCTCAAAAGGAGATTGATTTTCTTGGAATGCATTTTGTCCAAGGTGAATACAGTCCAGGGCCACATATATATCAAGAAATTTCTCAAATTTCTGGATACCAACCTCACAACAAAGCAGATCCAATAAGTTTTGGGCATAGTAAATTATGTGAGAGATTTTATCCCAAATATCTCTACATGCATTTCTCTACTCACAGAGATGCTCAAGAAAAATGCTCTACAATGGGGAAAGGAACAAGATGAAGCGGTCAAGAAAATAAAGAAAATTTTTGAAAATGTCAAGTCTCTCTACATCCCTTCAGACGGTAAGAAGATATTGCAAACTGATGCCAGCAATGCATATTGGAGTGTTGTTCTATTTGAAGAAAAAGATGGCCAAAGGAAAATTTGTGGATATGCCAGTGGAAAGTTCAAAGATGCCGAGCAACATTATCACTCCACTTTCAAGGAAATTCTGGCAGTAAAGAACGGAAGCAAGAAATTTCATTTCTTCCTTATTCATATAGAATTTCTAATAGAAATGGATATGAAGGCCTTCCCAAAGATGATTCAGCTAAATGCAAAAATTATTCCCAATCCTTAAATTCTCAGGTGCGCTCAATGTTTCTCTCCATACAAGTTTCAAGTCAGGTACCTGAAAGGAAAGGATAATATTCTCGAAGATTTTCTTTCTCGACCGGAAGAATTCTTAAAGAGATTTTCCTCAGCAAAATTGAAGTCAAACCAAAAGTTAATCAATCACATCTTCATGCTTTCAAGTATACCAGGAACAAGTTCATCAAAGCAAACGGATCATCCACCGGAGTTGTCCAATTTCATGGATCCATTTGATCCATCAATTATTATAGAAAGAAGAACTCATTATGAGCTCCAAGTTTTTCGACAACATAGAGGATCCATTCTCAAACCATATGGGGTCAATCCAGAATATCCGTTCTGCCATATACTCATAGCTCAAGCCAAGGATTTTCCACAAGAACTATTATGGGTTTTCTATTACCTGTGCCATCAGTAGTATATTTTCATGGAATTCAAATGAAACGCCTTCAAGGATTTTGATAACATTGCACCAGATCTTAAAATATTTTTTCTATGGTTCAAACCTAGAAGATACTGGATGAAATTTTTCAATGATTCCTACGCAGCAAAGGTATTCATGTTTCATAGGCCAGTAAAGATTATTAATGGAAAAGTCCATGCACAAGCAGAGGCATCATTCTAGTGGAAATTTCCCATGTCTATTTTATCAATGGAAGAAGAATATAGCGAGGCACAAAGAATCCTTTTCCAGAAAAATAGGTGCATTCCGAAAGAGAAAGATTGGGCAAGCTTGAATTATACAAGCAATCATCCTCACTGGGAAAGAGTCTGGGCAGCAGAAAAAAGAATATCAAACCCCATACGAAATCATCCGAGAAAAGATCACTCAAGTCATTTCCAGATTAAGGTTGCGGATTACATCTCTCAATCCAAAAGAGAAAGAGCACAACGAATAAGGACTGTCAAATTCCAGTCGTTACTACTCGCCGTCTTTGAAAACATGCCTAGAAGAGAACCCTAGAATTAGTGAAGGATAATTACCTAAATCCCTACTAATCCCACCATAATCCTGCATTACCTACCAATAAACCCTCAAAAATATCCTATCCATGCCAAGACAAATTTCCACATCTTTACATACTATCCGGGCCCCACTTCAACTTGTTTTCACATGCTTCCACATTCCTCCTCATGCTTCGTCACATGCAACACCCTACTTTCACATGGCGTTACATGCTCCCACATACTTTCACATGCTACACCATGTATATTTTACTCCTTTTACATGTTTTCAGGTGTTTTTAGTTGTTTTGCCTAAAGTCCTTCACTTGCTTAGAAGGACCTACTTGTAAGATAGGTTTGCCATGTAAGATAGGTTTATTTTATCATGTAAGTTTGCCTTGTAATAACTTCCTAGCCCTATATAAAGGAGGCCTTGTAGTAGTTGTAGGATCATCTTGCAATCAACTTGTAAACTTTGTAAATCTTTTGTGATATACTACACACGAGTGCTTTCTAAATTTCTCTCTTATTATTTCTTTTGAGTGGATAGAAAGGCTGGTCCATGTATGAAAATAAAGTAAGAATACTCTAAGAAAGTTAGAAAAAGATGCATACTGAAAAGGGGTTACCAATTTTAACAGGACATCACGAGTTCAGCAGTTAATATCACCTCTATTCAGATTCGAGATTTCCTATAGGCATGCTTTCTATATGTATGCTGATTTGGACACCTTTTAGATGTTAACAAAGGTCCTAGGAACATGGTATCTATATGCAGCTCTTGTTATTAAACCTACAAATTGTTTGCCTAGTGATGTTTATAAATGCCAAATGCTGTAGTCTATAGACCGTATTTTATAGAACAATTGGAAGTTAATCCTGTAGGCAGGATGTCTATGCGCGGAGACGCAGAAATTATGAATGAATCCTATAGGCATGATTTCTAGGTATGAGTTTGGAGAAGTTAAAAGTTAACCTATAGGCATGATATCTAGGCGTATTTGTAGAAATTAAAAGTTAAACCCTATAGGCATGATTTCTAGGTGTGAAATTGCAGAAATTAAGAGTTACCCTATAGATATGATTTCTAGACGTGTTTGTAGAAATTAAAAGTTAACCCAATAGGAATGATATCTAGGTGTGAAATTGCAGAAATTAAAAGTTAACCCTATAGGCATGATATCTAGGTGTGAAGTTGCAGAAATCACAACAAACTCCTATAGGCATGATCTCTACCCTTGATACATAAAAATAAATCCCAACCCCCCTTCTACTAAAGTTCCCCAAGTTTGTACAAGTTATTACAACCCAAAAGAAATAAACTGGAATTTAAAAAAAAATATATCAGAAATCCTCAGCTACATACGAGCAGCCTAATCCAGACTAGGGGCCTAATATTATGAGATTGAGCCACTTCCGAGATCCATATTTCCAAGCCTTCTCTCGTCTAGGGTGTTTCACAGATTCAAGGGATTTCAGGAATCCCAGGCAGTGCATACACCAAAGATGTTAATAAGAAATTGAGTTATGCAGTGTGGAAGGGCCAGCCCTTATGTGCCCAAGTTCAGAGGGAGCTCAAGGGTCCCAAGGCAAGGCTCACACAAGAGGGGCAGAACTTAATTGCTAAAAATAAGTGTAAGTGCAATAGAAAGAGTAGGGGGCTACCCGGGCAGGCTGGTGGTCATGCCCAGCCACAAAATAAACTGGCACACCCCTGATCAAACCTGTTGATCAAGCATTTAGAGAGTAAAGACCTACTGGAGGTCAAGCCATGGCCTGAACAATAATCAGAAATACTGGCAGGCCAAGGTTGTTACTCAGCACACACAATAAGGGAGTGTGGATGGGAAATTGAGAAAGCTTAGAGCCCAAAAGTGTCCAGTTCATATCCATGGACAATGATTTCAGACATTGCATTGTTTCTGAACCATAACTTAAAGCATATAAAGGGGTATGGGGGTTTGGGATTCATAAGGTAGCAAATAAACAACACACGACTGACATAATGCACATATAGATAAACTTTAAATTTCAAGGGAAAGGGAACATATTACAACATGCTAATGACGCATCTTTATTGCAGAAAACATGAGTAGAAGTGGACAAGAATGAAAAACATGTTGTTGTTGAAGCTTGTAAATTAACTAGGACATACCAGTAGAGAAGCAAAGTGCAGAAAAATAGAGCAAACAAGAATCCACAGTCTAGCCTTGGCTTTCAGCCAGCTAGACAAAGCAACAACACAAGTAGCAAAAAGAGAGACAGAGTTTTTTAAGGGTAAGAGTGATTTTTGAACTCAGATTGTTCGTCTGTGTTCGTGTGTTTGAAAGAGAAGAGTGTAGGTATTTATACCTTTGAAAACGTGTAGAGAAATAAGGTAATAAGTAAAATTAAAACACAAACATGGAAACAATCATCATTCAGAATCAATTAACCCAAGTGATTCCCCTTTAATTAGGGAAACACTGCTTAACGGGTCAG